>KL267842.1:9886-33513 GCA_000699545.1 Podiceps cristatus | reverse complement strand
TTAGGTCACATTAACTATAGTTGAGACAGAGCTCAACCTCCTAAAGAGAAGACAGGAGACATCTAGATCACAGTTCAAGCAGACAGACTGCTGAGGTAAAATATAGAATTATTTGCCAATTACAATTTTTCAAACCTTTCCCTCTCAGAATAAAAAGAAAAATTATTATATTGCTACATTTTTTCCAAATTCTATATGAGAAGCTTATGTGCCAAAATACCAGAGTTTCTCATAATAAAAAAAAAATAAATAAAAAAAAAAATTGCTTTTGACCCGGTCAAGTCACTACCAACCTAAGTTGGATCTGAGCTTATGAAGGTAACTTTACTTTAATGGGTAACATAGGATTCTCATCATACTTATTTCCAAGCCCTAATATAGCGTTTCTGAAAAAAGTAATAGGTTCAGGTCCTGCTTATAAAATTGTATTAGTTCAAAGTTGTTTGTATATGAGAAAATAGGGGAAGAAATATATCGTCCATCACAAAGTGGGCTGTTACACTTTCAGAGTGCTTCGTTTCACTGCAATGGTATTTATCATGTTGATAAAATAGACCATGGATCTGAAAATTGGAAGATTTTTCCTGTTAATTTGAAACAGCACCTATACATGCCACTGTGACATCAGCATAATACCCTAAAGCCACAGCATCTGAAAAGATTTATTTTCTGAGCCTTTATGCAGCCACATTCTCTTTGCTTCTGACATTCTCAATTTGCAGGCTGCTGGTGATCCAATCTTACTCATTCTGGCTCTATAATAAGGATGTCAATGCAAGAAGAGAAAAGTCATTATCTGATAGCCAGCAGACATGATAAAAAGGCAGAGTTAGATATCTCAGAGGAAAGGCCACCCTTTCTGCCTTGGATGAGCTTCTCAAGGTCATGGGCAGCTTTTGTACCTGTAAGTGTGCTCCAAATTCACTTTAAGCTGAGTGCATCAGATAAAGCTGAAATGTCCCTACCACACAGTCTCATGTTCTGAATAAGGTTTTAAATTTTTTTATGATTAATCAGTGAAAAGTTTTAATTATGATTAGAACATACATATGCAGCAAGAAAGATCAAAGAGACAATGTGAGCTGCAGAGAAACTTAGTCTAGATTTATGGGTGCTGCCTGGTTCATAGCATTCATATGGGTTTGGATTGAAGTATCTCCCACAGTAGCAACAATCAGGCAAGACTACTTAACCATTTGTATAGAAAGATTTTTACCTCAAATTTAAAAATAATAATGAATATAATCTGGTTTTTGGAACTGTTTAAATATCACAGTCACAGCAACTGACTGCAAAAATTTATTTATTCGACTTTGCCAAATAACTCCTAAGTAGCATTCCAGAAGGTAAGCTACCATCAGGCACAAGTTAATAGGCTCTCATAAGCAGTAAGTTGATGAAATAGTTTGAGCTGCAATATACACGAGCTAAACTAGATCAACCAATCTTTAACCTATGAATATGTACATCATACCCTTTACAAGCCACATTAAGGTAAAAGTTCGAAGCAATCCCTATACAGTTATTATTGAATATTAATTGTAGCTTAAGAGACAGATTAATTTTATGTGTGCAAATCAGAAAAGCGTACAGAACAGGAGGACCACATGTGACTGGCCCCTAGGCTGTAGGTAGCAGAAGCAAGGAGTGTGACAGAATTAAATATGCTCCTGGGTCTCCTGAACTGAAAATTCCTTTCCCCACACTATTTGTATGGCTCTTGTAAAACTGAGTTATAGACAGGACATTTCACAAATTATTTTATTCTTCCACTCATTTGCTCAATTTTGCTACAAGATCGTAAGATAAATGCAAAAGGACCAATAGCCTTGCCTGTTCTTAACATTATCATCAGTTCCTTTTAAACACTATTTAAACATTTAAGGTACTAAGGTAGCAGTTCTTATCTGCTTCCTGTATCTCTCTAAAATAAGGAAGAATCTGATGCCCAGTGTTCCCTTAGCTAATTGAGTGTAACTGGTGAGCCAAGTGGTTTTATTCTTTTGGTGTTAAAACCACACAGATGCAAGTTTGCATTATACCATGACAGTCTGCACTACTGTATAGCTGCTTTAAAGGGCAACAGCCCAAACATTCAACGCATTCAAGTGTTAAGGCAGTGCCACCTAATTCATTACACTTGACACAAACCGTTGCCATACCCTGACCTACAAAACCATTTCTTCAGTGACCAATTTTCCATCTTCCATGCTTTAACTATAGCTAGAAACTCCCTGTACTTAGTTTTTAAGTTTTTCTGGATCCCTAGTTATTCCTACCTTAACAAGTTGCCATCACAGCTGCTGTAGATCTTATGTGACAGAGCACTCAACAATAGGTGTGCCAAGATAAATCTTTCACCAGAGGCGCAGAAGGTAGCCTTGTGTGAAGACAAAAAGTAGATTGCAAGAAGCTATTTGTGGAGAACATACCTAGTTTTGTCTCTATCCAAACTGGTCAAAATTAGTAAAAGGCATGGTTTTTTCCTCTTTTTTTGTAATGGGGAGGGAGCATTCAGTTCCCGTTTTATCATTAAGTGGGACTCTTAACCAGGTAGTCAGAAGAAAGCATAGATCCATCAAAAGAGTTCCATGGAAAATGTGCCGATTTCAGTATCCTGTCTGACAGAGCTGAGCTGTTCCCATAAGATTTTGCTTTTATGGGATTACTGAATTTTTGCTTTAATACTTTCACTACACCTACGGATTGGAAAGATTTTTAAAAAATAAAATCAGAACTTGTTAAATTGCTATTCCATTTAAAACTGGCAGGTTGGTTGCACAAAAATAAGAGTTGAACAATGTATACGTGTAAATCAAATACAGGCCAGATTTCAGTCTGAAGCCACTCCTGATGTATACTTGGGATAACCAAGGTAATTCCCATAAGCACATGACATCCTGGCATTTATCTAGTGCAAGTGGGAGGTTCCAGCTTTCCTCAGGATCCAGATGGTATAGCTTTGAATCCAACAGAGACTGTTGGATTCAAAATAGATTTAGCTCCTATGGGGCCTTAGCATTCAATGACTTGAATAATATCCCTCTCTCCCTTGCTACAGTGATGTTCTGTACAAAGCCATCTCCTGTGATCCAAAACCTTTTTCAGCTTGTTTTTGTAATGCACCTACCTTACTCATTTTGTGAACTCCTGCCTGGAAGCTAGAGAAATAGGCAGTGTGATAGCAGCCTGATAGTAGCTGCAGCCAGAGGCTTATTTCACAGTACAGCAGCAAGTGCAGAATCCAATTGGTCACTCTTGGCCAGACTAAACCATCTTTGAACAGGAACATTCATAAAGGCAGAATCAACAAAATCTTCATCAGTTCCACTAATTTAGCTTATCTGTGTGCCTCATCGGGGCCTCTCAACTCCTTCTTGCCATCTGTCAGTCTCCGCCCCTTGATGAAGAGACTGCATATTCCAACAGTGTCCCAACCAGGTATTAAAAAAATAAGGGCATCAGAAACATAGTTTAAACCGCTTGGTGTTTGAGATGCTTTTGTGAGTATTTAAAAATCAAAGCATACTATGCAGTGGTCCTACACTGAGCTTCCTCCTACTCTTTTCCAGTCCTGTACACTTTTGTTAATACAGCATATTTAAAGGTAATAGGAGGTGCTAGATCATCAACCCCAAGCAACTTGTACTAACCCAGAGCATACGTGTAATACAACATTGTTCTGTCAGTGTGCTTCAGCTCATAGTAATCACTATGTCAATTCTGTCCTCAGGCAAGGCTTAACTAAGGCTGGTAGGGATTGTAGAGGTGTATGATTCTCCACACAAAATCCTTCCAGTACAACACATCAGCACTTCCTTCATGAGCCGCTCATGCACATTTCAGTCTGGGAAACAAAACCACTCCATATCTCATCCTCTCCACCAGTGATAACATGAATTACCATCTTTATTAAGATGATTGATTTTAAACCAGGGGAAGAGAATTGGTTACCTTAGCAAGATTCAGCCTTAAAATCATCTCCAGTCCAATTTTTAAAGGGAACAAAGAAAACCCTATTAATTACAGACACCATTGCAGCTTCACTAGAGCTGGTGTGCCTTCAGAAAAAAAAAAAAAAAAAAATAAAAAGAAGAAAAAAAGAAAAAAAACCCACAAAACCAAACTACCCACCACCAACCACAACTATTTCAGTGTGGAGAGAAGTAATTTTCATTTATATGTAGTGCTTTCTTCCGTCTCATCTAGGATACAAGCAGGTTAAGGCCAGTGAAGAAGAAAGAAGCCACTCGTAATAAAGGCTATATCTTGGATGAACCAAGTTCCTATGAGACATCTGCACACCAAGACCTTTCACTCTGACATAATCTGACCCCACTGAAACTTCAGTGTTCCATACTGGCAAGTTAGAAAGGAATAAGAAGTGTCCCTTCAAAGACAGGTTAATGAGAAGGAGAAATATCATAACATATGCCAAAAAAGACAAGTTACACTACACCTCCTTCAGTTACGTGGAGTTATTTCACAAGTTCGTCGGTCAAGATGCAGGAGCACTGGGTAAAATAATATAATGTGATATTTAAGGGATTTTTCAGGTGGATAATTTATTGTCTAACACCGAATGGATAGTGTAGGCAATTTTCCACTAGTACTCTCAATCAATGGCATTTGCTCAGCCATATGTGCCCCTTGCATTGTATTCACAGCTTCCAACAGCCAGCATGTTCTGTTTGTGTCGTGTCTAGTTACAGAACTCCCATCACTGGATAAAAACTGTGGTTTGTACAGCCAATATAATTCATATTCAGAGGATTAGATATCAAGTATTCTTATTTATGCGCGTATTGTTTACAATTTGCAGTTTCATGGAAAAAATACAACTTACCTCAAAAAAAAGTTAGCACTCTGCTACTGCTGTTATATTTATGGACTTTACAAGTATCTGGAAATTTATGTATTCTAAATGAAAAAACATAGCATTTTTATATACAGAAATGTACAGTTTATCAAAAGAAGATATATTTGGATAAGTGGAGAAAAAAGTTATAGGATGTTTCTTTGCCAAAAGTAATGTAAACATCTTTTGCCCCCCCAAAAATTCAAAACCAAAGAATTTATATCAATATAGCATCTCATTCTGTAGTGGTTAGTCACTTGATAATTCTCATAGTAGTAAGTCAGTCTGTAAAGTCTGACTCACAATGTCAAATTGAAAATAATACCATAAGAGAAGTTTATCAACTGCATATTGGTTTAGGAGCTAGGCTAAGGGGAGTTACTCATTCCTTCTCATCAGAGCAATGTTGCAATATATCTTGTCTTTACCAGAGACTGGGTTCAACTAGATTAAGAGCATTAAAAAAAAAAAAAAAAGAGAGAGAGAGAAAGATTCATGATAGTGAGAAACAAGAGATAAAATAGATAAGATTTGGAACAGCTAAGGAAGCCCTGAGAAAGTGCTAGATAAACAGGTTGTCTTGAAATAAGAAATCTAACACCTCAAGTACAAGTGGAGAGTATAAAAGAGAGTACTTTATATTTGAAGTCACTGCTAACCTGTTAAATTAGGAAAAGTAAAATAGGACCAAATATTAGTGCTCACACTGGGTGGCACCACAGGAATCTCCAAAATAGTCAATGTGTTAAGATACCAAATGAGTTCCATAGCTAAACAATACACAACAAAACAAAAAATCTAGTCTACTCTCTTTTCTTTAGATTGTCCCTTCCTGAGACTGGGAGGATCATTTAGAAGTTGTCCAAGTTTCAAAAGATCCACAAACACTCTTTTCTTTCTACTGAACTTGACAGAAAGCTTATCACCAACTCCAGTTTCAGTACTACTTGACTCCAATTTGAAGACCACAAGCCCAATAGTGTATGGAGCAACCTCACGCCCTAGGCTCATGTTCTCATCATGATGGCAACAAAGTTGATTCTTCCCTTTTATCTTTGCAAGTCAGCTAAAATTACCAATAAGTTATCAGCCACTACTTTCAGTTCAGGTATCAATTTCCTGCAATTGTGATTTAAACTAAATGGTACTGCTGTGATATTTGCGTCTTTTGAAGACAGAATTTGCAAAAATCTGAATAAACAAGGCTATGGAAAGCCAGAGGGAATACACACTTGTTGAAGGCATTACTAACAGAGATAGTTTAAAAAAACTGTACAAATGAGAATCACAATTGGAATTTTATAAACATTGAGGAAGTTTACTTCTACTGCAGTGGTCATAAGATCAGCAGACTCTACCCCTCAAACATATATCCCATACCCACAAAGTCTTTGCACTAAGAGTATTAAGCCTTTTGATTTAATGCTTCAGAATCAGTTTTATTTTCAGAGAATTCAGATTTCTCTTGTGGCATAAAATGCTTTGTAAAAGCTCTGCATATTTCTGGGCCGGCTATCTTAATGGCTCAAAGTTTCTCAGCCAACAGTCAAGTGCTTCTAAAAAACTAACAAAAACCCTACTACATGCTCATTCCCCAGGTTTTTTAATATTTCCAGTCAGTTCTCTCAATGGCAAGCATTAACCAATGGTAATATACATTAGCGTGAAGCCATCATCTTCTCTTTAACTTATTGTGACTGCAAGACACTGTGGTATATCCCAAAGGAAAAGAGTGGGGAAAACATTGCTGAAAACTATCTGCTAACATCTATCCATGTAAGAAGCACTTGCACTTCCAAAAGCACGTATTCACTTCACAGAACATTCAAAAGAGCAAAATTTTATTAGCCTTAGTTTTTGTAGCAAACAAATTACTTAGCTGTTCAACTGGCATATAGCCAGATATAAAAATATATCCATGCCATATTAAAAAGCTAGTCTTGGTATATCATAGAATCATAGAATGGTCTGGGTTGGAAGGGACCCCAAGGATCACAGAGTTCCAACCCCCCTGCCACAGGCAGGGACACCAATCTCCAGGCCTGGACCTACACGAGGTTGCCCAGGGCCCCGTCCAACCTGGCCTTGAACACCTCCAGACATGGGGCATCCACCACCTCTCTGGGCAGCCTCTTCCAGCACCTCACCACTCTCTCCATAAAAAACTTCCCCCTAATATCTAATTTAAACCTTCCCTCCTTCAGCTTCAATCCATTCCCCCTTGTCCTGCCATTTTCTACCCTTTTAAAAAGCTGGTTCCCCTCCTGTTTGTACGCTCCCTTCAGGTACTGGAAGGCTGCAACGAGGTCCCCCCGCAGCCTTCTCTTCTCTAGGCTGAACAAGCCCAGCTCCCTCAGCCTCTCTTCGTAGGGGAGGTGCTCCAGCCCTCTCATCATCTTCGTGGCCTCCTCTGAACCCTCTCCAACAATTCTGCATCTTTCTTGTATTGCAGCCCCAGACCTGGACACAGGACTCCAGGTGGGGCCTCACGAGGGCAGAGTAGAGAGGGACGATCACGTCCTGTCCCTCCCCACATCTCCAGTAATTTCTTGCATCAATAAAATTCTGGTTTACTCGGTACATAGTCTGGTCCTGAGCAGCTATTGGGAGATTTCTTTTTAATTGGGGGAAAGGGGGAGGGGTGTTTGAGTTTTGAGTTTTTAAATAAACTGTGGATTAAGGATGGAAAAATGGGTGTTTACTGAAATTTCTTTTAAAGGCCTAGGCCCAAATCTGGTCACCTTTACTATGTGCCCAAACTTTTGTCTACAAATAAACATACAGAGCCTTTTATGTAAGCAGGGATTCTGTCTGCAGAAATCCTGAATCCTTTATCCCATCATTTCTAATATTTACCTCCTCTCCATTAGCAGTACAATCCACCATAAATACATCAATGGGCAATTAATTCACATATAATCATTTGTCACTAGTTGATTCTCTAGAGGAAACTTACTGTTTAACTTTTGATATTCTCTCTTTAGCTTGTCTCAAACAGATATTTGACTTGTGAATAAATTACTGGAGTTACTCTGACTTTTCATAGTTTGGGATAGTCTTGCGTTTTCCATTTCTCTCCCTTAAGCAGATTTATTACTGAACTTATTATTTAATAATACATCTAGGGAGTTTTATTATTTCTTTTAGCACAGAGGAAAGCAGTTACAGCTTTTGCCACATACAATATGAGTGCATTTTGACTGAAAAAATCAAAATAGGGTGGAAGTAAGAGTAGGAACGTTGCTGTGTGGAACTGCATGCCTGGAACAAAGGCACACAAGTCAGATAGAGCTCAGCTCGCTCTGCAGTCACCTGGGGAAGCACAGGGTGTACCTACTGCACCACAAAACTTCCACACTGTTTTAAGGCAAGATCTGCCTGCCCACACAGCTTCTTCCTTATGCAGTATCAGGGCCAAACTAGGCAGGATGAACTGAGAATGCCTGCCCCAAACCTAACCTCTCCACAAGGCATGTAGCCAGTTCAAACACTAGGGAAGCCTGGACTTTTGCTCAAGTTTGGCATCATCCTTGGGTTACTGTTTAAACAGTATATGGGGGAGCCCAAAGGGCAAAAAATTAAGTTTATTGACTTTGTTTTTTAATGAGTAAATTTTAAGTGCTTATTGTGATGGCTTTCTATTTCAACAATCTTATTAGATGTTAAGGCCAAGAGAACCACCATATTGCCTGAGCTTCTGCCTAGTAAAAAGCCATGTGTTTGATGAAAATCCAGTGCTTCACTAAGAATCCCACTCTGAATGAGTCTCTTCCCCCCTCTGCTTCAAATCAGTTGCTGGGGATGCTGGCTCATCCCACAAACTAATGCATGCCCTGGGCTACAGAAGCACGCGCCTCTGTTCCACTCTCGCCCAAAACTCTGCAAAACCTTGGAGTCTTTTCGTACCTAGTAACAACACGCAATTCCTCTGTTCTCCTTGGAGCCCAAATCTTTGGGCCTCCTTGAGCACTGAAGTTCTTTCAGCATCCATCAATTTATGATACAAAGAATCTTTCCAGGAATAAGCAATCAAAATTACCATTATGCAACATACATGGTTGACTCCAGCATTCCCCAATAGCCAGGAAACAATTGCTGAGTGACTCCCTCCCCCAAGTCAGTTACTAACAGCTCTAGACATGGGCCTAATAAACAGGTTGTTCATAGAGCATGAATTTGTACAATGGATCTGTCTCAGGCTGTCTCTTAGGGCTTTGAAAGCCCTTGGTTTTGGCATCTATATAACCACACTTTGTAAATGTCTCTTTTCACTACTGACACGTTCTTTCTCTGCTCTACAGAAGTTCACTTGAACCAGAGCAACCCAACCAGTGAATTCCCCAGCTACAGTGAAAACGGCAATGATCCCAGTTTACTTGTTTCACCCCTTCTGGTGGCTGGAGTAGTAATCGGACTCGTGCTATTTCTATCCTGTGTTACAATCATTGTTGGCAGTCTGAGAAAGGACGGACGGCTAAGACACCCACATCTGAGGAGAGATGCTGTTTATGGTAAGATAGCTAGTTATACCAAGATAATGCTTAACTTCATTAATATCTGGTGCTACGGGCAACAAAAAGCATCTGGCCACTGTGCAAGGAATAAAAAAATAAAATAATTAAAAAATTAGGATGAGTAGGTCACAGGCAGCATTGTAGTTTAATAGCATCTTTGTGCTGCCACTGAATTCACATAGTACAAGCTTCATAGTTAACTGTTAACATAAACAAGGCCAATGCCAACAGCATTTCTTAAACAGCTTATTTTCCCTTGATACAGTACAAGATTTCTTCTCCATCACTAGACTCAATAGTTTATTTTCAGATCCCATTATAGCCTTGATAGAGCATATAATGTAATTTCTATTTGTTGGAAAGCCTGGAATCTTTTCAGTTCTGCAGTATGCACCAACCTATAACAATGACTGGGCAATTACTTCTTTTCTGACCACAAAAGTTAATAATTGGTTATAAACAGAACAACTGGGCATCAAAATGTCACTACAACTGTCATCATCATTAATGATGCCATTAATGGCATGAATGTCATTACAACTGCCATCGTGATTTAAAAAAAAAATGGTTCACTATCAAAAAAGTGTCAATTCCTATCCCTCTAATCCCTGACAAAACTCCCCCATACTTTAAAAGGATTTGGGAATATGAATGAGTTAATTCTACAATTATATTTTTGGCCAATTTGGGGTTTGCTGACCAGAAGTTAAAAGCCATTCTGTCAAGGAAATGACAGAATCTGACTGTTTCTATATTTAAGGAAAAAACAGTTACAAAAAGTTTCTTCATAAGTCTTCAGCTAGTAAAAATTCAAATGATGAATGGATTAATGAATTGAGCGGAGCATCAACAATCGGGTCCAGAGGAGGGCTACAAGAATGATCCGAGGGCTGGAGCACCTCTGCTATGAGGACAGGCTGAGAGAGTTGGGCTTGTTCAGCCTGGAGAAGAGAAGGCTGCGGGGAGACCTGATTGCGGCCTTCCAGTACATAAAGGGGGCCTATAGGAAAGAGGGGGAGAATCTTTTCAGTAGGGACAGTGGTGACAGGACAAGGGGTAATGGATTTAAACTAAAACAGGGTAGGTTTAGATTAGATGTAAGGAAGAAATTCTTTACAATGAGGGTGGTGAAGCACTGGAACGGGTTGCCCAGCGAGGTGGTGGATGCCCCATCCCTGGAAACATTCAAGCCCAGGTTGGACGGGGCTCTGAGCAACCTGGTCTAGGTAGTGGTGTCCCTGCTCACTGCAGGGGGGTTGGACTAGATGACCGCTAGAGGTCCCTTCCAACCCAAAACATTCTATGATTCTATGATTCTAATTACATCATCTGTGGTTAGGCTTCTATATCTGCAGTTTGTTATAAGAATACAGTTCTCTGCATATTACTGAGGTTTTTTCTTTATCTAAAAAAAGATAATAATAGTGAGCCACATAAAAATGCATTGGTTCAAATCTTGATTTCACTGAGGTAAATCAAGTATCCACTGAAGTCAACTGGACTTTGTTTAATTATTTGGACCAGGAACTTTTGTGTCTAAAAAGAAACACATTTCCTAGGATCAGTTTGTCCAACTGGAGCCATAAATAATTATTTTGGGCTTTTCCAGAAACATTCATCCACATAAGTGAATAACATCTGCATTCTGGAAATAAATTTTAGATTCCAAAAGAAGTGAAATGCAAACTCCTATCGTAACATCCAGAGGGAAAAGGAAAGACAAAAAATCCAAAATACTATTGTCTACTATTATTGTAACAACTATTTTTCCTACTTTTCAGCAGCTAAATTTGGAATTAAATAGTTAAATCCAAATTGGAGTTACTGTTTTACCCATGAACAGCAATATTTTGGCATCATAAAATACTGCCCATTAAGATTCAGTCACTACATTTAAATCTATTGCTATGTTAATTTCATCTCCTTAAAAAACCCCGAAGCCCGGCAAAAACATAAGGACAGTTTTCAAACTGCTTGTTAGAAATAACAATGCAAGAGAAATGGAAAAAGAAAAGCATGGTGGTATTTTCAGAGAAATCCAAAGAATAATCTTAAACTAAATTGTGCCAGTCTACCCAAGTGAAAATTTTATGTTAGCACACGACACCCTAATATCTCTGCATGCTTCCACTGGCTGGCACGGGAGCAGCGGGAGCCACTGTGAAGTTGGCTTCCTTCACTTCTCAAGCAAAAGGAAAGCACAGTGCACGATAGACTGGATTAGTCCTGGTAAATTCCTCAAGAATAAACTGGCAGAGGTGAAAACTGCCAGAAGGCGGAACAGGCAGTTCAAGTGAGTCCTGCCCTTTACCCTCTGCTGAGAGATACATTACTTTGATGTCACTTCAGAAGATGGCTCTTCTCTCCAGGTACTATTTTAATGCATCAAGTGAGAAGGAGGGATCATTTTATTTTTAAGACAAATGTGGTGGGGTGGGGGAGTGGAGATTGTTGCATTTCCACAGTTTGGAACATTCTTATGGAAATTTACCCCTGAATATTGAGCATTAACTCACTATCCTCAAAGACAGAAAATAGGACTAATTTCTTGGTATTTCTGGAGCTATGAAGCTCTTGTGTGAAAGCCCTGGAGCAGGCAGCAAGATGATTTTCTCTACTATTTTCCCATTTTTCCCCTTTTTCTGAGTGTTTTTATTGAGAACAGCATTTTCTCAAGACTCATACCTGCAATCAAACACCTAAGCCTCCTTTTAAAAACCTTCACAGAATTGGCAAGCTTTCAGTGTATGCAGCTCCTGGGAACTTCGGCAATCCTGCTAATGTTTGAAGCTGCATGCAGCAGCACTGACACTCCTGTTCAACCTTTGAGGCACAAGAAAAGCTTTAGACACTTGCGTCTTGTAGGACAACACTAAATATATAGTCCCTGTGCCATAGCCTGATCACCAGAGTTCATCTACAGATCATGCTAACTTGCTCTTAAAGGAACAGAAATGTCTTGTGAAATCTGATTGTTCCAGAATACCAGTAATTCCTCTGCCTCAGATAGGTCGGGGTTTTTTTGTTTGGTTTGGTTTTGTTTGTTTGTTTTCTGATTTATGGCAGTGTTATAAACAGTGGTATTGTCTCAGAGAATCCACCATGGAAGAAAAGAGCAGCAAGTATTAATTGACTGTTTTCTAGCTCCAGATGGCTTCTCTTACGGTGGCTCTTTTGGAGAGCTGAGATCCACCTGCATGGAGGAGCTTCCCCCAGCTTTTGATTTTGGTTCCTATCTGGATACACTTTCTCAGGTCAACATCATGTATCCTGATTCACCTCCACGGTAAGAGCTTTTCTAAGACTGTGTTATAGCCCAGCATTTGCAAAGCCTGTTTAGGAAGAAAATAAAACTGCTAGACCTATACCCACTACAAAAATGCAGGTCATACAAACTCTAAATACAGACAGACATTGCTTAGTTTGAGTGTAAGTTCAAGTCTTCCTTAGCAGAATATATCTTTACTAAATACAGGCATGTGTACAGCCAATTCCTATTTACTAATATTCACATTAATGTTTATCATATTGATGGCATACTAATGAAACATACAAGAAAAATTAGTTAGGAACATCTTTCTTTGAAAGAAAATATTTTACTTCCAGGAGAAAAATACATACTTTTTTCAAGAACTTTCAGTTTACATTTATTACTGACCTTGAGGTGGATCAGATCAGAGTAAACAGGAAAAACAAGGGGGTGAGGGGGTGGGGGGTGGGAATAAAAGTGTGAGAAACTTTTAAACCTTTCCGTATTTTTCAGCAAGTCTCACTTCTCAGCTTTTTTAACCCCAGTATTCTATCAGAAAGCAGAATTGAATGAAATGTACCATTCTGACATACATAGTAATTGTACTTAACCTACTAATTGAGGATAAGGAGAAAATTGATTGGAATTATTCATCTTGTATCAGTAATCTCTGAAGGAGGGCAACTACCATTTTCACTGTTTAACCCAAACCTGCTCTGGAGAGTCATAGTTGCCTGGATTGTATGTAGTAGCATCTTTGGAGAAGAGCATCCTTCAAATATCAGGCAGTTGTAATTTCCTGGGGAGGTAGCATCACCAGAAGAGGCTCGTTCCAAAGACAGTTATTCCAGAAATTATACAGAAGCTCCTTCCATATCTGCATGCCTGCATTCACAGGATGTAAGAACAGCCATCATGAGTAACAAGAGTTGCACTTTAGGCCATCTGTTTGTCCTCTGTGTGCCTTGTGCACCTTGAGGTTAATAGATGAAGGAATTCAGTTACTCCCTCCAATGAACCAACAGAAATCATTTTAAATAGAACATTGCTTCAGGCATTCTGTAGTGCTGTATCTTACAAACAGCAAATAATGGTTGAACAGCCATGTCCCCCTCCTGCTTGCTTTTTTTTTTTCTCCCTTCCCTTTTCTTCCTTTTAAGTAGACTCTGTTTTGAGTTAAACCAGTATACTCATAAGGCCAGCCCTTTTCTGACTGCTTGTATACATATGCAATATAAAGCAAGTCAGTAGTATGAACGTACAATATATAAATCTTTGCTTTTTCTATTGTATGCATTCTATGCATATTCTATACAAGCAACCCTTTATGTATTACAAAGTCATACCATATAATAAATGGGCTTTTAGAGATGGTGTAAATATTTTAGAAGAAAGCTTACATCTGAAAAATTATTCCAAGCCTGGCACCTAAATTTGTGCCTTCATGTAAATCCACTTAAAAATTTAGACTGCTTTTGGGACCCACACCCACGAGTCTTTACTAATAAAAGCCAGCCAGCTGATGCCTGAGCAACAACTTGAGTGGGCAGTTGGCCAGGTTTCAAAAAACAAGCTCAGACTCCTGTGAACAAGCTCTGAGAACATATTTCTTTAGCAGACAGGTCTCCTAAGATTATACCAAAGGTTCCTTCCATTTCCAGTTTGAAACAGGCCCAAAGAAAGATTTTCCACCTCTACGGAGTCCTCTGGAGGGAGATACACAAGAGATACAGGATAGCACTAGATGATCTGGACTTTCCTGTAAATTGTCCAGCTACTTCTACAATAAACCTGGCACAAGTTAACTATCTTGTGTCCTACCTTGTTTTAAGAAACTATTCTGGGACATCAGTACTAGGATGAAAGAGACATAAAGGTGTCCAACCAGTGCCTCCTCAAGATTCCCTTCTGGGCTGAGCAGACTGCACCCTGAGGGGCCCAAGATCTGACTCTGCATATATAAGGAAACACTGCTCATCCCATTAGTTGCAGTTCTGCATCACAGGTCAAAAGTCAAGACTACTGTTAACGGTTTTGCTGTTTTCTTACTGCTACCATAGTTAAATATTTTAGAAAAAGTAGCTTTGGCTACATCTTAGCAACATAACTTGGAGAAAACTTCAGGAAAAGTAGAGCTTAGCAGATAGCTGAAAGCAAAGCTACATAGGGAGACATTTCAACTTACTATTAGTACATGATATAATGCATTATAACTTTCTGTTCAGAAGAGCACTGGTTGAGAAGCATTGTAACATTGCATTATATAAGAGCCTGAAAAATTTCTGTATAGCTCCCTTTACTCTCTCCTCGATGGCATAACAGTAAAGCGTATTTTTTCTAATTAGTCGAGTATGGAGATTATTTTCTAATTAGTCAAGTATGGACTGATAGTTGCTAACAGCAGGAAAACTGACTGTCAGACATGGCCTTGAGGCATAAACAAGACATGCTTGACCTTGCGCATTTAAAATAATAATTCACTGGGATCAATTTTGTTATATATGTTTTGAAAACTAAGCTTACTGAAATGTAGCACTAGCTAAATTAATGCAATTCCTCCTTCTAATTCATGCAGATGTAATTTAAAGCTAAACTACCATGCCCAAAAGCTAATAACACAACTGTAGCATAAGCAAAACAGAAATGGAGAGCATTGAGGAAAGCAACTGTATTGGCAAATAACTCTCAACACATATTTGAAATAATGCAGTGAGTGCAAACTAGCGTCCTGCTGCCACAAGCAGACACCAAGGCATTAGCTTCATTTAACCCCATTGTTCTAATACAGCCTGCAAGAGGCAACAGCATTACGTCACTGTGTACTAGGTGCTGCAGAGCTGAGTATTCATGAACATGCCATGTTTATAAAACCATTCTTTCTGAAATTATTTCAGTAGAAAGCACGATACCTCTATTTGGCCAAGGAGGTGATTATAAACAGTCTAGAATGTCTCATTAGATTTTACAGTTGGGCTTCAAACCATTAAATGAGTGGAAGAGGAATTTCGGGGGAAGGATGATGAAACAAAGAGTCAGAGTTAAGAGCTCCTGTTTCTATGGATGAGGAGGAGCTAACTGTTCGGGACTGCCCACTCTTCACTTGAAAGTCCAGTACAAAACACTATTTACATAAAAAACTTTAATTAGGAGAGTAATTTATGAGAAATCCCTTGGGATGTTAATAATTTAATTGCTTTGATCTCTAAACCACAGGTTTTGTTTGAGGCTGAATTTAATTATCACCATAGACACTTCCACTAACCACTTTTTTACATTAGATTTTACGTTAGATTTAGAGGAATACCGTGAATTGAGTTTTGTCATTAGCCTGCCATAGTTGCAGGGTGGTTACAGAGAAGCCATTTGGTCAATTTGTCTTGACAGCCTAAAATATACAGTGCTCCTATCCATAAACATCCCTTTAGGATAATTAATGACTTTCTAATGAATCTCAAATCTGTGTTAGCATCTGTCAGATTGATTTTACATGAGGTATAGAAGGGAAATATAAAAACAAAATACAGTGGGTATGAACTAAGCGGTTTCAACATATTAGGGGTTTATATTTTAGAGAGTATTTCTAACATGTACAGATACTTGTAGCAGTGCTGGAAGTTAAGTTAATGTTTCATAGTCTGTGTTACCAGACACGGCAAAGTATTTGTTTCTAAGAAATCTCAGTGATCTGAGAAAGATGATCCAGGCGATCTAGTAACAATCCTAAGCCACAGAATTCTTCTCCCCCCAAATTAGGAAACCTGAACAAATTCAACCAGGACAACATATAAGAACAATCTCCCTGCCACAGCTTAACTATCATCACAGTAAATATGATTTCTAACGATGTACTGGAAAGCCTGTAAATCCAGTATCTGCCAATTTCTTCAGCATTCACTGAGTAAAATCATCTAAAAAAAAAAACATTTTTAGTATCATTAAACTTTTAAGAAGAATCAAACTTAAAAAAAAATAGAGTAGTATTTGGAATTATATGGCAGGCAGCAGACCTTTAATCAAAAAAGTCTTCTGGACTGTAGCTGTCATTTTACATACACCAAACACATGCTGTTGCCACTGTGTGGATAATACCCTTATAGATAAAAATCACAAGCTTGTGCTTATGTTCACTGTGCTCAGAGTTCATTGTAACACACGCACTTGCAGTAAGGTTTCCTAATTATCTTTTCACAGATACATGTGAGAAGCTGTTTAAAAATAATTTGAGCTTACATGTTTTGAAGTACAGTACCAACCAAAGATCAAGTAGATTAAAAACAATTGCATTTTCTTGATGAGAGTCTCCAAAATCCTAACAATGAGGAGATTGCACGGAAGGAATTTTATCAACTTTACACCTTTTGGCCAGAGGAAGTGCATTTCACCCTGCTCGATTAAGTGCTTTGTCACTCCTTAGCGATTGGATATTAATAGTATGTACAAAGCTTTAGGCAACCAAGGTTATCACCTTTTTCATCTGTGCCTCATGACTGTCTAATACAGAACATCACTGAGGAATGACTCTTGAGTGAGATGGAGGGATTTAGCTTCAGGAATAGTTTTAATGGAAGCCACAAAAGTCCTCTCTGTATTTCACATTGAAATGTGTCCTGCAGGGCGCTCTATGATAAAAACCTGCTAGCCACCCATTATCCTAGTATTCCCATTAGAACACATTGTTGAGGTTTTTTTGTTTGTTTTGTTGGATTTTGGGGTTGGTTGGTTTTGGGTTTTTTTTTAACTCATTTTAAGTATGCTCATTCTACCTCATCTGGTCACCTTGCCTAATCTATAGACAAATCTCTATAGACAAATTCTAGAGAAAATTGTCTTATTTAGACTTGATAAATTCCAGTACTCTTAATACCCATGGTCAGTCTTCATTGTTTAAATGGTAAAATCCATTTTAAAATTACTTTAATGTGGCAAAAGGAAATGCTCATGTCTTTAAAGACAAACCCTGATTTCCCTCTAAATATGAAAACCAGAAAACCCAAATTACTTAAGGTAATTTCTTTTCCAAGAAATTTATTTCCATCCCCCCCACTTCTGAGGAAGCAAGTTAGCCATATCAGAGGGAAGAAAGCTTGAACCAGCTTCCTAGATTTTTTTGAAAGACAGAATTAGGTTTGCAGGAAACTAATATAAAAACTTGCTAGCGTTGTGCTGTATTCCTTTGCCAAGGCCACTTTTCCTGCAAGCATGCAAGGTAAGTAGCTTTTGGCACATTACAATGACAGTTAGCAAAGAATGAGATGGACATTTGTGGTTAAGTTCAGATCTCACTTCAATACCCTCATTGAGATTTTCAGTCAGTAAAGTAAAAAATACCATTGGAAATCCACTGAAAATCATTACATATGTCATGGTTTAACCCCAAATGGTAACCGGACCATGCAGTTTCTCACTCACCCCTCCCCTCCCCGATGGGGTGAGGAGGAGAATCGGAGAGAGAGAGCTTGTGGGTTGAGATATAAACACTTTACCAAAACAGCAAAGGAAAAGATAAAAATATATTAATAATAATAACGTATAAGGATAATAGAATATATTAAATGAACAATGCACAATTTTCTCACCACCCAAGGATCGATACCACCCATCCCAAGCAGCAGTCAGGGAGCAGGGATATTCCCCCGCAGCTCTCCCAGAACAGCAAGTTCCAGAGGGAGCACAAGTGAACAGAAGGACAAACAGGCCCAAACAAAATAAAACAAAAATAAGGTAACAAGAAGAGAACATGAACAGAAAGCAAACCAAACAAGGAAACAGGGCCTGAGAGCAATGGCCAACCTTCACTTACACTGGCCATACTGTCTATGGCATGGAACACTGTCTTTGGCCAGTTAAGAACAACCATTCTGGCTGTGCCACTCCACATCAGCAAAGCTTGGGAAACTGCAAGATGTCCTTGGTTGTTCGGCAGCAACAAACAACAGCACTGTATCATGTTTCATGTACTAAATCCAAAACACAGGAGCTGCTGAAGACAAAACTAGATCCATCCTGGCTGAAACCAGGACACATGAGAGAAAATTCTTTCAACTCCAACTAGACTCTCAAAAGCCCCTCTCTTCACATCCTAGTGCTATTCCTAATTAATATTAGGTATAGAGACAAGTTAATTGCTTTTTGATTAGTTAGTTGCTCTGATTTTTGCATGACACCCATGCTTCACAGCCCATCTAGTGAGCGCAGAGAGATTGTCTTAGTGCCTGACATTAAGCCAGACCCTGAGAGGTCAGAGTCTGCAAGGGAGATCCCAACAAGTGTATCTAGACTAGTATTTCGGATGTCTCTGGTATATCGCTAAACAGAGCCCTGTCCTAGTGAGGTTCACAGCTGATGTGAATGCCACCATGCCAGTGACAGTATCATCAAGTTATATCTGCTGTATGGGCAAGTTTTTCCTTAAGCTGCCTTCACCTTGCTATTTTGTACTAACAGATCATCCTTCAGGAAGCCATTTAATTCAGAGCAACATAGGCTTGAAAGGATCTTCCACAGTTACCCAGTCCCACCCCTATTGCTGCAAGTGATCATTTTAATAGAAATTTACCAATTCCATAACAGACTCTGCATAACAGACTTTTGTGTCCATTATACTCATTCCAGAATACCTAAAGACAGACCTAATTCCAAATTATTACAGCAACCTTCTTATTTCCAGCTTAAATTTGTTTACAGCCATTTTATGATAGTTTCTTTTTGTAGCATTTCAATTCCTCTTAAATACCCATGCATTTCTCTTTACTTACTTCTTGCATTTGTAGTCAAAAAATCTTCTTGCACCTCATCCTTCACATTGTGAGGCTAAGGCACAAAGTTGTCTTTGCTTTCTCTCATCAAAAATATCTGTTGGGACGCTGTATCATCTGACCAGCCTTTCTCTGCATCTGTCCCAGTTTCACTCTAGAAGTGCAAAGTATTGCTATATATAAAAAAAAAACAAAACCAAACCCCAAACCAACAACAACAACAAAAAAAACCTGCAACAATGAAAGCAGAAAAAACCTCATGAGAGGCGCCAAGCATTTCTAACCATAAATTTATTGTGCTGTGTGGAACAATCACAACTTAAAGCTGTTAAGTCATTGATAACAGTATGGAAAGAGGAGTATTCTTCTCTTAATTTCCCAGTAGTTAGACTTTCTGTTACATACTGCAGCTAGTATTTCCTTCACCTGCTTAGAACTAATTTCTAGAATAATTAAAGCCCTTTCTAGAAATATGATCCTAAAACATGTCACATGGCAAACTTCCTCAAATATTAGCAGATCCTAATTTTTTTTGAAAAATTGGTATTGTTGTTTAGAACTCTGTGGATTAACTCCATGGCTTGGGAGGCTACAAGAGATTATTTTGAAATAAATTTGTTTGAACTGATTATTATTACTCAACCAGTGTCCATAGCTTCACTGTCATTTACTGTATAATGGTTACAGAAATCCAGAGACTAAACACTGCTTATGATCAAGTGGTTCTTATTATATATAAAATTAATGCCAGGGTGAAATATAAAATCTTCATCACAGAATTACTTTTTTTATTTAAAACATTTATTTTAATTGTTCAAAGCTGCACAATTATGTTGAAACTGTATTATATCAGTTTCAAATGATATCTGGCATATGTTCTCATGAAAACACTGCTTACATTTCATTTCATTTTTCATCTGGAATATTTATTCATCAGAGTCACAATTTCCTCAATGTTATCTTGACACATAGCGCAGAATAAAGATCCAGACTTTTAGTGCTTGTTAACACAAATAGTCCTATTGTAGTTGTAGGGAATGGGAAATTCCAGAAATAACTATAAACATAAAAAAGGCAGGGAAAAAAATAATTCCAGGTTTCCTATCTCTTCAGGGGTTAAGTTACTTAAGCCTTAGATGTTTCCTTGAACAATACTTTGGGTTACATTTTTTACTATTTAAATACATTAAAATAGAAAATAACAGTGTTATTTGTCCATGGTTAGCTACTCCAAGATCAGGCAGGCACCTTGAAGGTGCATTTGGGACACCTCTGGGAGCTTAAAAGTCAATTAAGTTAGGAGATCAGCATCACTTTGCAGCTAATAAAAAGAGAGAAATTGCTCTAGAGTACCTTAAGAGGAGTGGTCCCTTTGTTTAAATAGACTCGACAAAACATTCCCAGAAAATACTCCAGTGATTTTATTAAGACTTGGATAATTCCTTCAGTGGATCCTTCAGATCCATTCATCAGGGTCTTAGCTGACACTGTGGGCTGTTGTCTCGAGGTGTTCATAGATTCATAGAAAGGTCTGGGTTGGAAGTGACCCCAAGGATCACAGAGTTCCAACCCCCCTGCCACAGGCAGGGACACCAATCTCCAGGCCTGGACCTACACAAGGTTGCCCAGGGCCCTGTCCAACCTGGCCTTGAACACCTCCAGGCATGGGGCATCCACCACCTCTCTGGGCAGACTGGTGTTACATGTTTGTTACTTACGCCCCCCACCCACTGTAATTTAGGATCATAGTAAAACGTTCTCATGTAATATTATCCAGACCCAGAAACAGATAGATTTTGATTTCATACTAACACGGTAACTAGGAGGACTGAAACTGCATAGGAGGAGGTGCCACTTAACTGCATTTGCTTATCCTTGCACTGTCATTCTCCTGCTTACTAGGCCCCACCAGTTTGAGGTGTTTCTTTTTTAATAAAGATGTTTTGGCTCTTCATTCTAAGTCACTGTTCAAGAATTAAACTAAGTGAATGATACAATCAGTAATATGGAATGGATTGCTACTGTATGAAAATATTAAATTAATGATTAATAAATCATTGACAAAGCATGCAAAAGAAAAGTCAAAATACAGTTAGTAAATGAACCTAGTATCTAAAATGGAAGCTGTCAGTATCAAAAATAAACCTAGAAAAATATCCTGTCTCATGACATATGTCACTATAAGAGCAGTCTGTCAGAAGTGATACATTTCCTCCTGATAGTTACACGTCACCAAAGAATGTAAGTATTCTGAGAAAAAACACCTCAAAGGAAACACTGACAGATTTCCAAGCTGCTGTCCTACAAACCCAGCTGTTTGCAGATTGCAAGATCAGAAATAGCACCATCAACTGAACTATTTACATGGCCATCCTCTTTTTAGAGAGTTACAGTATATTTGCTCTAATTTCAGCCTGCCTTTATTAGGTAACAACATCATATTAACATCCTTGGTGGTGTTTTCATCATAGCTTAAACCTGTCAGCCCATGTATTTTCCAGATTTAGTGATTCCGTTTACTATTATTAAAAGAAGACAGCAGGTCACCAGCAAAAGGGAAACAATGCAACAGGAGCAATTTTAGTAGGATTATAACATATAACAAATGAACGAAGTAAACAAAAAGACATCTATTTCACAAAGAAGAGTTCTTCATTCCCCAGATTTGCCTTTTCTTCACTAGCTATTGTTTGCACCTTAAAAAATTCTGTAGGTAGAATCTTCTTCTTTCCCCAGAGAGTATGTCATAATTTATGAATGACAGCTAGTTAAATAAGCTCTTTTGGGTTTCCTTAGCAACAAACGTATCCTAATACTTAATGCAATGAGACCTGACAAATTCATGAAGTTATTTCCCCCCACCTCCTCCCTCCAACATTCTGAGTCAACAAGGTCAGCTTGAAGAGATGCTGTATTTTTAAAGCAATATTCTTCTCTTTGCAGATCACATTTACAGGCAGTAAAATGATGTTAACAGACATCAGCCCTCCTTGCTTTTCCTAATATAAGTATCCCTTAAAAACTCAAAAGCATACTCTACAATGACAAGGAAGTCATTCTGACAAGTAAAAAGGCCAGGGGAAAAAAAAAAAAAAAAAAAAAAAAAAGGTAGACAAAGCACATTTCATTGTCAGTAACCCTTTCCTTCTCATGACTGCCCGTAAGAAACACTGAACCTTAATTAAAAAAAAAAAAAAAAGATAAAAGTAAATTCACCAGAAGTACTGAAGTACTGTAACCAAGGATTTTTTTCAGGGCTGAAAAAGAGATGCATGATATTCATGAGATACAGTATAATGAGTTCCTGTGGTCCATTATTAAGTTATGGTAACAATACTTTTCAAAAGCATTTGCTTTCTTGTCTAAAAGGAATTTCCTGTGACTGCTGTACTGAACTTCAAGCATCAGCTACTTTTTACATGTACAATAACTTCACAGAACTTAATCTCTCAGGTAAAACATAATTATCATTCTGTTTTTTGCAAGAGACTAACAAGTATTTTTGGTTTTCCACTTAAGTCATGAAAGCTCCATGTTCTTGCATTTTCAGTTGCAAAACATACATATATATACACATACACATATATCTGTAGGTGTCATTCCCTTAGCAGTTACTGAGTTTGCACTTTTATGATATGGCTAAGAAATTCTGCCTGTGAGCTATGGTCTAAGACCTACCCCACTTCTCCATCTCCTATACTTCCCTTGTGTTCTATCGATGCCCACCTGACTATGCTGTGAACTTAAAACTTAGGTAGCTAAATCAGTAGAAATCTGGTTCAGAAAAAAAACACACACACAGAAAAAAACAAACAAACCACCAAACCCACAAACACCACCAAAACAAAATAAACCAACAAAAACCTCCAAAAAACCCTACACACACACAAAAAAAAAGAATACTAGGAAGCTTATCTGTAGCCTCCACTACTAGTATCATATAAATAGCTATTTGCAATGTCAGCATTACAAGCAAAGATACCATGCTTAAAAGAGAATACGGGAAACTGAGTATCAAGATCATAAATTGCTAATGAAATATAAGTTGTTATTTAAAAAAACAAAAACAAACAAACAAAAAACAGAAAACCAAAACAAAACACTATTTGAATGACCTGTAGTTGCCTCCTTGGCCACAACAATCTGTAGGTACAGCTGTGAAGGTGCCAAGAAGTTATTTAATTGAAAATCTGGCATGTGTTCTTTACTATTCAATATTTAAAGCGTGATCTTAAGTACCAAAAATAAGG
>KL267841.1:0-26640 GCA_000699545.1 Podiceps cristatus | reverse complement strand
TCTTTCCCTTACATGATTTTGGTGATAGTGGAAACATGAGTGCTGGGGAAGAAAGATCTCTGGCTAGTAAGGTCATGTTTTAAAACAACAACTCATTTTATAACAAGCTTGGCTGCTACTGAACTTTCCCCAACTCAGCACTATCCTTGTCACAGGCAATTAGCATCTTTCTGTGGCACTGGGCTGTCTTACCTATTCCACATCCATGGGAGTAAAAGCCAGATCAATACACACCACTGACAATGCCAAACAAAACTTTGGAAAAACTTTGCTCCAGTCTCATTCTGATTCCCATCTGACAAACGTTGATTGTTTCCCAGTGTTTCAGCTGAAACTCAAAGATCCCTGATGCTTTAACTGGCAAAACAATTTCCATTTATATACCATGTATAACATAGTAAAGCCCAGTCATCTCGTCCAGGAGCACCTATCTTTGACATTTACTCTCTGAAAAATCCCGCAGATGTCCATGGAAAAATCTTGACTTCTGATCTTTGAGAACATGTAAAAGAGAACATGATTTTAAGCTTTTTTTATTTTAAGGTACTTGCACTCGTGGGGTACATTTTTCAAAGGCTCTCACAGCAAGCTCAGCTTTGGCTCCTTTCCAGTCATCTGAAATTTCCCCCTGGCTTCACGAGAAGCAGTGCAACTGGCTAACCCCTTTGCAAAGTTCCATTCTTAACATTTGCACTTATGCTTGTGGTGATAACTTGGAAATTTGACAATTAAAAGGATTTCTAATTTCTTTCTGCCTTGTTTTCAGTTCATCAATATAACTTAGTAAAATTAGTCTTGTCTGAATTGGGGCAAAACTTTAAAAACTGAATGGATGTAGCCATTAGCTTAGCTATATTAGTATAACACAGTATTAAGTGCAAAACAGTACAGGTCCTAGTTAAACACACATGTGAAATACAGCTTACTGACTGTGCAACCCTTCCACAGATCAAGGCCTTAATGACCAGCAGGGAAACTCATCCACCAGCCAACAGGCTAAGGGAGGTCTTTGCTTCATATGCCTGAAGCCCGAGGCATATGGAAGCATCATCATCTGGCTTTCTAAGGCCAGTCCTGCCGCAAAATGGCACCATCCTCTCACCTTGAGGGACGTGATGAACGCTGAGGAAGCAATCTTGGACAATCCGTTGTAAAAAACTGCTTTAGAAATAACAGTATTAGCCAGTTTTCCTTCAAAAGGCCACATTTTATCTTTCAAATGCACAACCAGTATTGATGTTGGCACCGAGACCAAGGGCACATTAGTTTTCCAACAGCAGATTTCCATTTTATATAGCTAAGGATCCACCTTGTGGGTCAGAAGGGGGGAAAAAAACGGATACCTGAATGCAGGTGGGTACATGCGCAATGTCTCTGCAATCACCATGTCCAGATAAGGGAGTTCTTGTACATTTTGGTAATCAGGGACCAACTGAAAAGGCAAAAAGAAAGGAACAATTGAATTTTCTCACATTTAAGTGCCAAACTCATCTCAGATTAGCTTTTAAATCATCTATTTTTTTACTGGGCATTTTTCCTGTAGAACTCGATGTCTCATCTAAAACAGTAAATGATAAAATTATACAAAAATGTGGGCAGTAATTAAATGTGTGTATAACAATCCTTTCATCATCAAAACACTTTGGTGCGCAGCCCAGCTGAAGATATAATAATAAATCAACTTGCTAGGAAGCATTAAAAACAGGGTATTACAGAGAGCATTAATAGCCACAACAGAGCTATTGTTTTATACATGCACTAAAATCTGCACAGGATCCTTGTTTCTTCCCAAAGACAGGAGCATGGCAGACCAGGAGCACCTTGCTAACAAGAAACAGCAAGTCCTTCAGTTATTCTTGCTGATGTTGGAGCAAACCCTTTGCTCTTTCCCAGTTACAGAAACCAAGCAAGGTGCTGCTGCTGTGAAGCCTGTGGAGGGGTGGGAGATGGCACTGAGAGAAACCAGCAGCCCAATGCGGAATGGGCACGCCGCAACAAATTGCTTTGCCGAACTGAGGTACGGCCCAAATCCCACCCGTCAGGATCGCAATAGTGCCTGGGGAGAGAAGCCCGTTTCCTCCCGTGGCCACCGCTTGGGCAATGCTGCTTGATTTTGCATGGCAGGCAATGCCCGAGCCCACATTTTCATAAGTCTACAAAACCACCCCACCCTTGAGCACGAGTGGTGGGCACTAAAACCCAAACAGGGCTGTAGCTCAGAAGACTTTGTCCGCCGACAGGCAGAAAACAGACAGCAAGAGACACCAAATCGTGGACAACCACCAGCAGCAGTGACACGACTCAGCCCATGGACGAATGGAGAATTTCTCTCACTTAGAACCATCCTTGGAAAAAGGACATTTTCCCTGTCTTATTCAGTGCTTTCAGCAGAGGGCAGCCAAAGTACATCCAATAACCTCGTCAGGAAAGCAGAGTTTTGTTTTAAATTAGAGCATCTCCTAAAGACTGACACGGAGTAAATTGGAGAAAAGCACAGACATCAGACTAGACTAAACCTTTTATGAAGATTTGGGGCCCCTGCCGTTCACAAAGGGGACTGAATTCCATCCTTCCTTTATTTACTACAGCACTTTTCATGTATAATGCATATTTTATTGAATTTTCATGCAAAAACATATGGTACATACTGAAAATACTAAGCAGAGAACAACTCCAGATGGTATGCAGAAAAGGCGTACAATAGAACGAGGATACCTTGCCGGATTAGGGTATCCCACTTATTCAGTACTAAGCCACCATGCACCATTTCACATTAACTGATCTTTTCTAGGAAGGAAATAGATACATTCTATTATCCCTGCTTTTGGGCTCGGGAAAGAAAAGCAAAACCAGAGAAGGCAATTTGCACAGGCTGAGCAGAAACAGTGTTATCTGCTCCTCTCTCGGGGAAAAAGATGCAACTCAGCTTGTCTACAGATAAAGTATTTTGTCAGTATATGTCAAATATTATCAATACGGGAAGTATAGACTGCACTGACAGCCTTTCAATGTTGCTTTTATATTGCATTAGTGCCTACTAACTGAAACCTTTGGCTTTGGTCAACGGTTATCAGACAAAGGACTAGGAGACTAAAAGCCACAAATGGCAGCAATGCCATGAGAACCACGGCTGAAGGCTGTGCGAGGAGCTGTGCTCCAATAATTTGAATAGCTAAAACCAAAGACAGGAGGATGATTTTTATCATCCTTGTTTTGCAGGAAGGAATCTGAGGGCTAGCTGATTTCACATGGGAAATCAGTAGCAGAGGCTGGAAATGAACTGTGATCAGACTCAAAGTTCAGGTCTTTGTGCAAAACTACCCTTCTCCATGGCCACACAGGTGCTCCACGCTTCGATGCAAATGCATGCTCTGGTGTGTATTCTTTTTTTTTTTTTTTTTTCCCTGCTAATTTTACATCTGTCTTCCAGAACTTTCCCTTGTCTAATTTATACTGCTCTCCTGCATCTCTTTGAATCCTGGGTCAGCATCTGAGTCCTGTCCCTGCAATCCCTCCTGATTTCATGGACAGGCCGGCTGAGAGAAGAGTTCAGGCTCGGAGTAAATAAGTGTTGGAGCCAAGAGCACACTGTGATGCGTTTGATTCTTTGAGCCACGCTCTTTCCACTAGGCCTTCCCGTCTCCCTCATAATCCCTCCACTTACTTCTGGAGTCAATAATTAAGATAATTATATGGTAACCTGATATAATAAGTAGCCACTAAATCAAACCACACATCAACAAATAATATAACACTAAATTATGAGAGCTTTGATTTGCTCTGTCAAATAGCTTCTATACCTTCAGGGGATTAGCAGCTCAGAAAACAAAACAAAGGTGCAAAACCAGCTGATTTACCTTAGAAGAAAATTCCTTTTGCTTACATAAAGGAAAAGGGGTCAGTTAAATGGCAGCACAGTGAACCCTGCTATCGTGAGCATGGCAGACACATCAGTCCTTCCCTACATCTGATGCAACTTAATTATTGGCACTTCCATGCTTTTAGCATCAAAGTAGCTGGACCTAATTTAGTAGTTGTTTGCAAGGTCTGACCCAGGGCTGTGCAAAGTACACACCAGCCAAATATCTCTAGTTAGGAAGGACAGTTTGCTGCTTCTTTTTTTCCCTTTCAAAGAAAATATTTTTCCATTTGTTTTTCCACTCCCTCTCTTCAAAATATTCCTTTAGCCAAGCATATTTCAAAGGCACTTAAATTTGCTTTTCTCCCTAAATATCCCTAGTTTTATCTTTCAACTGCTGGAAGGTTTGCTGGGGTGGGGGGTGGTGTTGTGCAAAGATGCCACTTTAACCCTCACACAAAAAAAAAAAAAATAATTAAAAAAAAAATTGCATTGCCTTTTACTCAATATTGAGTGTTTTTTCATTATGAAAGAGTTTCCTTTCTGTAGCAAGTAGAGATGTGGGGAGAGAAAGGAGGCACCACATTGCATGTAACAAAACATCCTATATTTTAATTTTGCAGCCACTGCTTTGCACAGCAGTTTGTGTTATGCTTTGCACAGCCTTTTAGTATCTTTTCCTGTTGACATGGAAGTGAAATGGCCATGTAACATCTTGTGACATTTCTCTGTGTGCATGTTTCCCCGGTTTGATTTCTGGAGGTGGAGGGGTACACCCTTACCCATCCCAGACCGTTCAATCCCTTCTGAGGTCCAGAAAGCATCTAGTTTGGCCACTAACTCTCCTTTACGACTGAGTAAATCCCAGGCCTTGATACCTTAGAAAAAGGTGGGAAATTAATTCTCCACCCCACAGAGTACCCTGAGGTGAAATACCAGCAGTGATTATAAAATTGCCTATTTATGTGCTACAAGGATGCTGCTTGTTTTAATCCCCATATAAATTCTAAGAGAAAGAACTGCCTTCAGATCCACCTCTGCTTTTCAGTATTGGCTTCAGCATTTTCTAGGCAGGCAAACCTATTTTTTGCCACCACCCTCAGTTAACTTTTAATTCCTCAATGAACACCAAGGGAATCCAAGTGCTGACAGGAGAAGTCTGGCCAATCTTTCTGCTGCAGTTTGAGATGTTACTGTTCCCAGTTGCTCGCTCTTCTTTGCTGGCTGTGGTTAGTGTCACCACAGCCAAGTCAGCAGAAGGGAACATATGCCCGCACCTCAGTTGCTTCCATACAACATCCAGAATGAACCCATCTTCAGTGACAGTTTAAGACGAGATACTAACTTTTCCCTAAAGTAGCTGATGAGTGAGGCACAGATCCTCCTCTACCATCTCTGTTTTGGGAATGGTAATCCAAGTATACATCAGTGACTAAGAGATTTCCACTTATCCCATTGGTCATGGTCTGGTGGTGCTCAGCAGCCAGAAATGAAAAAACAAAACAAAACAAAACACAAACAAACAAACCAAAACAAAACCCCACAAAACAAACAAACAAAACCCCCCCAAAAAACAACAGAGAAAATTTTGCGTAGCTGACAGAATGTGACGTGGACCGGAATCAATTTGGAAGCAGCGAAGGCTGCAGAGACCATATTCCTCGTAGCTAGTGTTGCTGAGTCACGGCCTGAGACTGGACCGGCTGCGTTTCCTGAGAAACTGCAATCCAAATCAAATGCCTCATGGGCAGGCGTGACTGTGACAAAGTCCATGTCAGAGAGGTGATATGCAGATCTGCTTAAGTGCACGTGCAGATCCATGAGTTACCAGTGTATGCATAGCTACACAGCCCACGTCGCCTCTCCCCCAAAATGTAGACTTTAGTGTAGGATGTGGTGAGGCAAAACCAAGCCAGCATCATCCCCAGTGGCTCTCACCCACCCCCCTTTCAAATTGCCAAAAAGGCTATTCAGACCATAGCCATAGCTAGGATTCACAAACAGGTCAATAATGTTTCTTGATTGAAAGCTGCCGATAGATCAAAGAATCTGCCTGGGGTTTTGACCTCCCTTTGGTCACCTCCAGGAGCTGGTCGTCCCCTAACAGAACTAGAACCTGTGGGCCATCCTCAGCCTGGGAGAGGGGGAAGAAATGCAAGAATACTATGTCAAGTTAGGGTTGCCCCACGACAACCTTGCTAACAACCGTATCAAGAAAGGAAAGGTTAGAGACAGGAGAGAACTCAAAATGCAGATCAATGAAACAAAGGGGTGGGGTGGTTCAACAGGCACCTGTCTTTAACTTCATTAAAGAAAGCTTGCCTCATGTTTTACCACTTCCACAACAACATGCTGGAATACCTATAAAGCACCAAACTAAAACCTCTCTACAATGTCAGGCAGTGAAATAGAGACAAAGTTTATCAAGTAAAATCTCTTGGCTTCGTCCTCAGAACTTGCACCAAATACTAAAAAAATGCTTAAGGCAGTCCTCATGCGATACTTACTGGAAAACCTCTCTCTGCTGTCTGCGGTCCAGCCTGCACATGCCAAGCGAGATGTCTCTCAGGCACGGCCCCAGGCAGAACCGGCCCTCATCGCTGCGTCCCACTTGTCCCAGGAGGCAGGTCATGGCAGAAGGTGTTGCTTTAAGATACTCTCCTTTAAGATGGAGAAGAGCCTATCTAAAATCACCAAGTGTCTGTTGGCCATTTCCAGTGACAGGGGCCTACAGAAGGGTTTCTTCTAGCAAAATATTCAGTTCCTGACTATAGAATCGAGAACAAGGTTCAGGAACAAAAAATAGGACAAGCCTGGTTTCCAGATTAAGATGCAGCAGCAAGAGGCTTCCTGAGCTGCCTAGCACCTCTCTTCTTGAATTCTCTCAGAAATGAACATTAAAGCAAGTCCTCAGCTCCATCCCCTCATGCTTCTTTCCCCAGAACCAAGCAAAGGCTATCCAAAACATGTACTCCCAAGCTCTCCCTTTATTTCTTTGTTCTGTGTGCATTACCTGCCATCTCTCTCATCTGCTTGGGTTGTCATTCAAATGGAAATGCAGCACACAGCTCTCACCCCCACCCTTGGTGGATGTTCACTGGGGTTGGGAGGATTACTTTGCTCATTGAGGCATTTCCCAAGCTGCAACAGCAATCAGTGCTTCAGACAACTGAAACAAACTCCTCCCAGCTCCTCCTAAAGACTCTGCGTGCAAAATAAATTTAGTATTACAGCTTTTTGTTCAAATGACCTGCCAGTCACCCTCACATCTCCTCTAACTCCACCGTTCACATTCCCCTCTCACCTGATCCACTGCCATGCAAGTCGTGTGAGCGCAGGCGGAGGCAAGTGCCGATTTGCGGACCAAGTGGTGGGAAAGGCCAGCGCACCAGTTACGCACTGATAACCACATTACACGCCAACCTTGCAGCCAAATTCCCTCTGTTACTTCGGTGCAAATCCACGCAGCTCCCTGGGGTTGTATCAGTGTAAGGGAGAGGAAAATGCGGTTCTTAGTATGTACCCAATAGTGCTGGGGAAAGAGCCAGAAAGTATAACATTACACCAATGTCGACTCTCTTTAATGTTACTTTGCTTTTCGAATCAAAGACTTCAGCTCCTGACAGAAGACAGACCTGCACTACCTCCAGCAGCTTTCGTGGTGCTAAAACAAGGTCTTCATAGCATCACTGTTCGCAAGGAAACTTCTGTGAGATAAAAATACTTCCTGAAACTGAACAGTGTCCCAAAACCAAACAGATAAACACAAAAGCTGCAACCAAAACAGTCAGAAATTCTCTTCCACCTACATTACTACTGACACATGGTGATCACCAAGAACAGAATGAGTGCCATCAGGTAGAAGATCTGAAAAAAAAAAGGCAGGAAAAAGAGAACATCATCACTACGGAAATCCTTTATGAGGCAAGCTACAAACTAAAAGAAAGGAGAAAAAAAAATCAGTTTTTTCAACCTCAGTTTCATAAATTTGTCAGCTCCACCTAGTCCCAGACTCCCGTGCCAAGACAGATGGGTGCCCTTGAATAAAAAGCAAGTAACTGGGAGTGAAATGGAGCACCTGGGGTGCTCTGCTGTCACGAAGGAAGGGGCAGGGCCCCTGTGTGCTGATAGTGCCCAGCCAGGCAGCTTTTCATGCACAAGTACCCCCACTGTACTATTTTTTTTTTTCCTTAGGTTTGGTGGGGAAGAGTGGATCCTCTCCAGAAGTGGCTCCCTACCTGTATGCAATACGCGCCTTGCTCCAGCTTTTCGCTGATGTGATATAATCCCATTGTAGCAGGCTAAGCCCATCAGAGGTACAGAGTCTGCCCGTTTCTCGCCTCCTTAAAAACTACTCAGCCCCCAGGAAATCCCCCCCTGGTTCTCCCCTCAGAGTACCGAGGCTCAAGAGTCTCTCTTTCTACACTTGTCTGACACAATCAAAATTTCTACTTGGGTGGCAGAAATAGTGAATGGTGAAGGATCCCAGTGGGAGGGAAGCAAGGAGGAAATTAAACAGGAGAAAGGACTGCCAGAGGCCCAACAGGCTGAGAAAGGGAATTATAAAACTGGGGTAGGTCTGTCCGAAGGGCATGTCACCAGTCCAAAGCACATTAAGCACTCAAGTTCGTGCAAGACTTAATCCTTCTGCTATAGAAGTGTCCCTTGGTGGTTGCTGCAGATCTACAGGAATAAAGAGGAAGGATTTTTTTTCCCCTCTCAGCAGACATTCATGGTATCACATAAGAGCCAGATGATTTAATTTAATCATGCCTTGTCCAGCTGGTATTTTCTGTATAGAGGTGGCAGTGCTTTAAATTAGGGCCTTGCATATAAAAGGCCCGTGTGTTTAGTTTAATCAAATGTTCATTTCCTCACATTACGTTTATATTAAAAGGCATCAGCTTGAATTTTCATGCTGCAAATAGAGGCTATCATATGGGCTATGTTGTGAGGTCCTCTTCGGTCATTCCTCATCTCTATGGCCTCGTACTCTTGGCAGCCTTACGGACTGTGAGGTGACTCAGCCCAGGCTTGCAGTTTGGGGAATATGCCCTAGAGAGCACAGTCCAACCTGTGAGGAGAGCAGAGCTTTACACAAAATAAATTACTTCGATAATTCATCCTTCTGCAGATACTTAAATATGGGGTTGAGTCAGTGGCCGCTTAAGTCATTGGTTTCAGCAGTTACTGGATGAGACTTTTTCTGAATTAGTAAACAGGCAAACATTCACAGCAAAGAAACTGCAAGATTCTCCCATCACTCAGCGTAATTATTATTTGCTCCAACAAGGGCAGGTCAGTCTTAATACCATACATTTATGTAGCGCCTGATGCCTTGAAAACATTTTATGTACATTAGGTGCAGTACAACAATAATAAAACTTTGCCTTTCCATAGTTGCTTTTCCCCTGAGGCATGCAAAGCGTTTAGCAAACATTAATTAGTTGGTCATCTTCCAAATGCATGTGTGAGGTGCTCCTGGTAAATACTCCCTCCTTGTACACAAGGGGCCAGCAGAGGTGCTGAAGACTGAGGCCAAAAATTTACAACCTGAAGAGTTGAGCACCCACCAACTCAGCCTTCCTAAATAGCCCGATTTTTTTTTTCAGCTTCACTGTGACTCCTGTGAGTAAATAGGCAAATACTGAATGCGCACAGTTAAAATGACCAAAAAAGAAAGAAATCCATTGCAAGGCATTTAAATGTCTTAAGCAAAAGGGAGCTTTGTTTGTTTTTAGCTGCCAAGATCATAACTCAGGGTTATGATCCTGTCCTTGAGAAACTGATGGTACTAAAAGTACAGAAAGTAAAGAAGTTTTTCTGCTGTCAAAGCTCCAGTTCTTTGCTGCAGACTTCTGCACCTCCTACCTAATATAGGTAAAATCTTAACCCTTCTCCCCTTACCTTCCCCATAGTGAAGGATCAGACCCAAAGGCAGAAATAATTTTCTAATATATGGTTTAAAACTGATGAGCTGTGTGAAGCCTTGGGGCAGAGGAGCACTGGTACGTCCCATCTGTGTGGCAACTCTTGACCTCTACCTCCCTCTTCTCCCTACCCAGACAGCACTGGCAAAGTTTCCTAAGTGGGACCTGTTCTGTGTCACTCCCACTTGCTGCCTCATTTCTTGACTGGCAATGTGGTTTATGCCACGTCCAGTCCTAGCTCCTAATTTTAGCCTATGCCCTTTCTACAGTGCATGAGGGAAAAGTCTGTTCCTGTCGAAACTTCTCACATTTTAGCTGAAAATATGAAAAATGGATAAAGACAGGGGAAAAACTTTTCTGACCAAAGCTATTCAATGCCTTTTTCACTTCTGCTCCCTCTGGACAGTGCTGACTGCCTTGGGTACAACAAAGCAATTTACAATTGGTATATGAAAAAAACTTGATAGCACTTAAAACAGCTTTTGTATTTTCTCCCTCCTACGCATGAAGACGATCTTTCAAAAAAACTAGATGCCAGTCCAAAACCCACTACCCCAAACTCAGTGGGGAGCTGGCTGTGAGCAGGGGTGTCTGCTACCATGACACTATCCTATGACAAACCTCTCTAGATATTCAGATAAAGCTGTCTGCGATGGATCCTGGCAGATGCCTATTCAAGGATTTCTTTCCCTTTCTTCCGTTACTCTATCTCTCCTCCATCTGGGAACACAGAAATTTCCTTAAGCCTGTTCACGCTTAGATTTAGTGAAGCCATCATGGTGTCATGTTCTGGCACTGTTTTGTGTCTTTGCTTTCCTCTACCCTTTGTAGAGCAGCATGGCACGGCTGTCCATCTGTTTATGATTTACTTCACACAATGACTTGGTCCCGATTACACTGATAAGCACAGTAGGTTATTTGAGGGCCAACTGGACCTCTGTAATGACACTCAAACTGTACCCAAATTGCGGGAACATTTCCAATCAAAAAAAGGCCAGTGGAAAAACTCCACTGGGACCTCCCCCAGGAGAGCCTTCCTGTCCTTAATCCCAGGAAGTAAACTCAAAAAATTATTTTTTTTAATCTGGAATTCTTCTGCATTTATCAGTGTCCACGTGATCCACCAAAACTGAAGAGAAGACAAGAAGAGAAACAGAGACAGGGGTCCTTCCGAGGTTTAAAGATGCCTATTGGAGAAGAGATTATAAAGAACAGCATTCAATTCAGGAGGCCACATCTTTCATGATCTCCTTTAGCACAGACCTGAATCACAGATCTGAGTCAGAAGAACTGTACCGACTTGCACCAGCTGAGGACGGAGCCCGGGAAGAGCAGCAATGGCTCTGTGGGGCAATGGCTCTGGGGGGCACTGTGTCCTGCCACGGGTAGGAAGCCCCTCCGCACGTATTGAATCACTGACCCTCGAAAGCATACAAGAGTGAGGGGGAATAAAACACAGCTCAGAAAGCTGCAGGATGAAGTCACAGGGTCAGCAGTGAGAAAATACAGAATTCATTTGTAATCTGAACAAAGTCATTTCTAGCATGTTTTAGGATGATATAAGACTTTACGGGGAAGGCAAATGGAAAGTATTGCTCACGATTTCTTCTGCTTTATGAGTAAGCTGCTTTGGCCTTTATTTATTTATTACCTCACAGTCCCACAATGATCCTGGTGTGAAGACCAATTTGCTGTTCTTTCTCTCTTGCTTCTCAAGGATATTTTTGCTTCTTGAACCTGACCCTTTCCTGTCTCACTGCCTGGCCGCGTTACTCATTTACCTCTCTGTATTTCCAAGGAAACCCTTATTTTAACAATTCCCCACACCTCATCTCTGTTCTGTCATTTCACTTATGGACACGCTACTTTAATACCCAGTATTTTATCCTTTCTTCTTCTTTTTCAAAGCTCTATCCTGCTCTATCCGGTCACAAAAGGTTTGGCATGCAGTGCAGAGACCCAGGAGAACCTGCTCGACATAGTGGTACCCACTTGGATTTGAGCCAGCCCTGACGTGGAGGCCACTCGATCCAGACACCACCGAGGCACAAAGGTGGCACCCACAAAGTGACACATTTGCTGAATCATTCAGCATGTAAGAGCACTTTTAAGCCAGAAAAGTGCATAAACTGTAGCAGTCTGCAGGGGGTTCACTAGCAATTTTGCCCATATAAAATACCTAATAAAATAGAGTATCCTTTGTTCCTTTTTACTATGAATTGTGGCACAAGGATCTATGGATACCTATAGATGGGCTAATTTTGGGGGCGGATTTTCTGAGAGTACAAAGATGGAACACAGCTATAGGCTTTGTCTGTAAAGGCCCTGTCACACACACAAGAGCAGCTAGGCATACTGAGAGTATTACCAACCCTGATCACTCAAACATTATAAGCAAGGCCCCAACATACTTAAACTGGCTGAAAAACACATGAGATTTATGACAACACATGAGATTTACAACCAGGATTCATGTTTTCAGTCTCACCTTTTCAACTTTAAACCTTTTCCCTTCCCTCTCTTTTTTTAAATTTTACTTGTTTTTTGTTTTAATAATGAAAGATGAAATTCTGGTTATACACCTGACTTCAGTGTTGATTGATTTGAGAGAAAACAACACAAATACCCAGAGACTTGCAGTACGATGGCAGGATGCTGGTAATATTCCATTTACAGAGCACCATGGGCCATCCTTGTCTGCCCTTTGGCCATCTGCTGCTAGCACTCAACTAGAATCACACAGACCTTTTTTTTTTAAAAAAAAAAAAAAGAAAGGCTACAAGACCAGGAACTTCATGTGAATAAACATCACACAAGTATAAACTGCCCCTCAGAGTGCTCACAGTTTTTTAGCACATGGGTTTGGTTTGGGTTTTGTTTGTTTGTTTGTTTGTTTGGGTTTTTTGGGGGGGAGGGTTGCTGCAAGAGAGGATTAAGCATTCAACCTCCTCTTGAAAATGCCAAACTTGGTACCTTGGCAGAGCTTGATAGAATGAAATTGAAACATGCAGACAAAGTAATTTGGGGGAGGGGGGGAAACTATGCTGAGCCTATATACAGCATTTTGTTTCTGCAGGGTACTAGAGGGGGTGGGGAAGGGAGGAAGTGAGGGGGAGAGAGGGAAAAGAAAGAAAAAATTTGGTTGCTGCTGTCATATGCACATCCATTTATCTATGGCTGAAGCCCAGACAGCTGTGTGACTCGACATGAAGACATTTAATTAAAAAGTAAAAAATGAAAATCAGCAAGAAAAAACCAGAACAAAACCAGGACTTTATGCTTCCCACACCTACCCTGATGTATAAATAGAGACTATCTGCCTGATGAAGGGTGCTTATTATTTCTTTGAGTTCCATGTGTGCAAAGAAACCTACAATTCTTTCTAAAGAACAAGCAGGATAATCACAAAGCCAATGGCACATTGCTGCTATTCCAACTTTGCTGCTCTAGTTTAAATGACATCATGTGGCATCTTGGTAGTCCCAGTCATGTAATACCTATGATCCACTAAAAAAAAAAAAAAAAAAAAAAAAGGTGTTTGGGTCAATTATGGAAGAAAAGATTTCAGAAAGCAGGTTACTTTAGATCATATTCCGTCTGAGTTACAACTCTTGTAAGAAACATGTCGGGAAAAAAACTGCAAGTGAATGCGATTCCCTTTTGCACCTCTTGCATACTTAGACTTGCCTTCTGCCAGTGTAACTTAGAGCAACCTCACGGCTTTCCCTGCCTTAGCTCCCAAGGCATTTGTGATGCAGCTCAGAAGAGCCAGAGCATCTTGCACTTCTGTCCATACCCACTGCTTTTCCTAACACGTTTGCTTCCCATTTCTCATTATGGCACAGTAAGAGGGATTGGTATTAGTACTTTTGGCCTCTCTTCATGTGCGCACACATGTATGCATGTGTATTTTCTGTAACACATCCATCAATTTGAAATGATATAAAAATGACTAAAAAAAAAAAAAATCCGATCTTTAAATCTCAGAAGATTCAAAGTGTCAGTGCTGCAAAGTCAGAAAATTTATTCCAAGTCTTATTTATCTAGGTCAGGATGTGGGAAGATTATTTTTTTTTTTGCTTTCTGCATATGCACGTCACTACTTTTGCTCCCTGGTACTACACAGGTTAGGAGCTGAAGAGACAGAGAAGATGATGGCTTGCTCCTTGCTTCCAGTGGTCTTGACAGAAAAATCCCTTTTATGTTCCTTATAATGGAGTCTTGTCTCATCTCTACCACAAGAGATGCTTTGGCCAGTATATTACAAATACCGTGCTGACAGTAAGTGTACATAGCTCTGCCTCAGTGCCACATCACCACTGGCCCTTCTTTAAAGCAGACGAGAAAAGCAGCCTGCAAAGCAAGGAACAGGTTAACAGAAGGCTTCATTTCTTCATTTATCTCCAGCTGATACCAACGTGACAGCGGGAAATGCGGGGTCAGATTCCAGGAACATTATTGCGAGGGCAAGAGGAGTGCGGGGAGTAGCCGTTGTGTGGCAAAGCCACAGGGCTTGCAGTCAGAAGGTCAAGTCCTGACGCAGCTTTCCAAGGAAATTCGGGAAAGTCTCCCCCTCTCCTCCAACACTTTTAATAAGACTGGTAAACCTTAATCATGAGACTGTGTGGATACTGCTGGCATGCTCAGAGGAAGGCAGCATATGATGTTCCTGTTTAAAGCCTGACAGTAACTCCCTTGTTTGTGTAGGGTTTGGGGGGTTTTTTTGTTTTATTTTTGCTTTTGTATGTTTGTTTGTTTGGGTCTTTTTTAATTTTTTAAGTCATGGATAAGATAAGCCTTGGTAGTTAAAACTGATATACAAAATAAAGTAAATTTTGAATTGACAACAAAATTGTGGACAGACTACCAGAACAGAAATTTTACACATTCCTTCTGTGTAAATAAAGAAGTGAACTTAACTTGCCATTAAAGCTTTGCTTTATGATGTGCAATTGCTGGGGGAAAAAAGTTGTAATGGGTATTATACACTCACACATCAGCAACAAACAGGCAAAGAAACTCACTGTTAGCCTACCTTTACATGGGAAAAAATATCTGTAATTTGAAGTTTAAAGGGATCTGCTTTCAAGCTTTATATATCTGTGATGCTCTTGGGTCCCAAACAGAGGTTGGGATCCATGAGGATCCTCCCTGCACCTCTGCCCTCTCAAATTATGAAGAGGGAACCCTGCAGGGAAACTGCTGCTACTACTGGGCCACACCAAAAGTGCTCCCTGCGCAGACACCAGGACGGGCTCCTGCAGCCTGTGTCAGGGTGAAGAAGCTGGGCTCCTGTCGCTCTCATGTCCCATGCCCCCCAAAATCCAGAGGGGAGGTTGTTGGGACAAGGCAACGCTGCTCCACTGTGTGCGGCGCTACCAGCACATCTCTGCTCCAGCCTGGATGGTGCTTCCCTATCAGATTAGTTTTTCCATCATGCATTCTTCTTTACGGGGGGTTATTAATCAGGTGAGCCAGGAGTGATGGGGCTTCCCATGAACCTGGAATTACCACGGTAAGGGACGGAGCCGTGCTCTGCTTAGGGTTGGTGCACTCCCTCCTTGCTTGAGGTGAAAGATGGCTCACGTTCAGAGAGTGCTGCGCGCGACCAGGCTCCAGACAGGATGCAGCATGCTTGGCTCAGTGGGAAATGAAAAGGATATAGGCTCTTTTGTCAGCTCCACTTGGTCTTAATAATGTTTAAATATCTGAAGGTCACTAAATCACAGAATGCAGAAATTTGGCACAAAGGCCCTTCTCTAAGATTATCTGAAGTAAGACAACAAAAGAGAATAAACCGAACTGAGCAAAACCAACAACCGCTGCTAAGATGTTATTCTTCTCATTAAGCCTATATGCTGAGCCTATAGAGAAGGCAGCATTTCCTGTCCCTCTTGCTGACAGTTCAGTATTAGGGCACAAAGGCATGTCACTGTCCTTGGTGATACGGTAAACAAAGATAAGAGCTGAAAGCAACAGAGTATTTTTTTAACCCTGATAATTCACTCAGAATAAATTCCATTGTGAAGAAATTTATTGTTTACTTAGCACTCCTCAAAAGAGCTCCTCGGGAATGCAATCTCCTTCCCATGTGCCAGACACAAAACACGCATTGCAGCTGAAAGCACTGGCCAGCCCTGCTTAGGACATCTGTTACTCGTCCCTGGATTCACGTGTACGAAACGAAAGCGAACCTGCTGGAAAAACACAGCCCCGAACGTTTGCCCAGATCTGCTTGTTATCCTGGGTTGGGAACTTAAACAGATGTCTTCAACGGGCAGCCGCGCTCATGAAAATGCTTTGCCAAAATGCCAACAAAAAAACCCATTGCTTTCCTTTCCGGCTCGCAAAATGTCTGCAGCAGAGCAGCACAAGAGTGAAAAACATCAGTGTGTTTTCTGACACTTTTAGTAAAAGGACCTGCCCCAAATAAAATTGCCCCATTTCCTTCCCCTCACGGCACGCCTCCCCAAATGCAGCCGCACCAAGCCACTATTAGGGGAAGCATGCGAGGAAGACATCACTGCCGATAGCAGGGACTGTCTTATCTCTTCCATGTAATAGCTCAGCAGCTTAAAGCAAGGCAGGAGTTTAAGCATCTGCTGATTCAGAGCCTACGGCATCAGATGAGAATTTGGGAGCTGCGGGTGCTGGCACAGAATTGTCCATTTAATCCCACCATGGCTCTCCTTCCCACTTGGGAAGCAGCAATAAAACCACTCCAGCAGATTGCCTGGGACCTCCCCGAAAGGCGCATTTCCTAGACTTCTCCTAGCAGTAGCAAACATAACAGCAAACCCAACTGGATTAGATTTAGACAAGCTGGCTTCCAGAAGAGCATAGAGTCAGGATTGGAGGAACAAGAAGGGATTTCTCATTGTTTGTGCTGTACATTTGACCTTCCCTACCTTTTCATAGGGCCTCTGGATTTCAAAAGAGAGAGGAATCTCTTTTCAGCACACAAGGAGGCTTGTTGCAATGCAGTTCTTAAACATCTGCTTACTGGGGACATCCTAGGATTGGCAGAGATGGATCACCTATGGCCTTGGGCTGCACTGTAAAGTGGATTGTGAGTTTAAAAGTTTCTGTTTCGTTTTCTGAAAAACACGTAAGATTAGCTGTTGATAAATTTTCCAAGAGTGGTCTTTGGGATAGATTTTGTAACCTGATCTCATCTCCAAAGCCTACATCACTCTTCCATTTGGACTAGTCCCTCTACCTCTCTGAGCAATTAAGAACCCCCGTCAGCTCTCACAGAACTGCGACACCCGTAGGACGTACACGTCCTTATTCCTCTTGCACGTTTTCAGATCACTGCTGCTCCTGCTCAGTAGGGGCCAGTTGCTCTATTGACTGCACCAGGCATGTACTTGCTCTTTTTCAGCTGTTCTCGTAACCTCTTTTTAGCAGCTCTCTTGACAGATAATCTGGAAACTCAAAAAGCAGAAGTGAGTTCTGCTGTCTGTTCCAAAGAAAGTTTTTTTCCTGAACCACTCAAAGATGCCAAAATCACGGAGGAATTGCTTACACAGGCCAGTACGCACTGTACCAGCATGTCATCCAGCTTATGATTTTCAGGTCAGTCAGGGTTTATCAATGTAAGCAGTTGATTCTTGTTGCAGGTATCTTATTGCACTGAGACTGGTCAGCCCGCAAACAGAAGCTGAGCGGTTGTGGAGTCCTGAGGAAAGCAGCAATAAAGTTAAGCTATTCCTCTGTACTGCAGTGCACCTATGGAATAGGAGAGCTCTGCCTGCCTGTGGTCATCACCCCCAAAACACACCGGGGGGCTTATCTGCTGTCTCCTATTCCTCATTTCATGTGCTTAATAACAAACTGACGTCCTGCACCCACACACTTACACTCTACGCTATTTGTATAGCACCTAGCATATTTGTATTGATACGCTATTTGATGTATGTTAGAGTGGTACGTAGTGATTGGCAGAATGGTGCTGGGGCTGAACCTGTTTCAGAAGTGGAGGTAAATTCAACCATAGTCTACTTAAAAACGTTATACGGCATAGTAATTCAGGAAAACAATTCCCTGGGCAACCTTGTGTAGATCCAGGCCAGGAGGTTGGTGTCCCTGCCTGTGGCAGGGGGGTTGGAACTCTATGATCCTTGGGGTCCCTTCCAACCCAGACCTTTCTATGATTCTATGAAAACCCATGTCAGTAGAAGCGCACTTTTACTCACTCCTTTCGCTGGACCCATTTACCCCAATACAGCGAGAAGAAACGATATTACCAGAATGCTTTTGCCAGGGAACTGTATCTATGCTATAATACATCTCAATGCAGATATACAATATCTAAGACTCATAAATGAGTGTTGGTGGAAGAACAACACGGTACATCTGACCTGTGTAAACGTGAGGCTGCTAAATACAGCAAACAATGTCCCACCCAGACACGTATATGGAACACGCTCTACAGAAATTACCGTGTTTGGTAGGAGCTTTAGCAACTGCCAAGGGGCATTGCTCCACCAATGTCTACCCGTTCTCATGGATCAACACTGAAACACATGCCCATGCCTCGTCTGCACTTCCTCAAAGGGAAATTCTTTTTAAAAAGGAACAAAACCTATAAACTTCAGTTTGCTGAAAAAACCCACAATAAATAGACTGATAGAATTTATTCGACCTACGTAAGTCATTAGCCTACTGATGCATAGGAGAGAAACGGACTCAGCCCCCTTTTAAACAGTGGTGACAGAAAGGAGCCACAAAGCACATCCCCTGATGACAGACTTGCCTAATTCGGCTAATAGACTGTTTTAGAATTTGTATAATTATATCAGATGAGAAACCTTTGTAATTAAAATGAAATTGAAGTATAATGTAAAGGCATTATATATATTCCTTGTACAGGAAAAAAGACATTATGCTGATAGAAGCAGTTTTATACTTGTATACTTCTATTATGCTAGGAAGTTGCATGGCATTAACTGCATTGGTTTCTAAATTAATATTGCTATCAGCTATAGCTATGCAATGTGTATGGAAGTGTATAGCTATATACACATGTGTACACCCACCCACATCCTGTTCTTCCTTCAACACTGTACACAGAAATTTACTGTTTTCTGTAAGTGCAGCCATTTGAGTAATCTGTAATACAGAAAGGGCAATTTATACACTGCAATTTATATACATTATTTTTCAACAAAGATCTAATTTAAAAATAAGACCAAAACAAGGGCAGATTAATAAAGCACCCATCCACACGGTATTGACTCAAGTTTTCAATCACAAGCCGCTTCAGAAATAAGCAACACAGTTCTACATCAAGACGCACTCTCACACAAAAACACATGCATGCACACATGCACACACAAAGGAGAGACTAACAGTTATTTATATTTCCTACTTTGAGAGACAGGAAACCTCCCTTTGCATCTGCTTTTTTCTCACTAAGAAGAATAATTTTAATTACAACCACTTGGCAGGAAGCCAATTTTGATTTTTTTTTTTTTTAATGACATCTGTCTAAGCATTTTTAAACTTCCTGCTCAATGTAACTTCCTTCATTTTATAGACCAACACCCAGTTACAGCAAAAAAGAAAAGGGAGTAGCAAATGATTTATTCATTTTTCACGTTAACTCTTATCAGGTATATCAAGTGGTTCATTGTTCTGAGAACTGATGGTACAGAAAGCAGATTTACTGGGGGAATTTAGGACTCAAGCAGTCTGGGAAAGGAAAAAAAAAAATACATGCATGGAAAAAAAACCAACACAGTTGTAACTTAACCCTAAAACAACTCAACAGTTCCTGTTCCGCAGACTGATTTTCCTAGGTTTGACTAGGCTTTTTTCAGGAAAAATAAATGAGGGTTGAGAACAGGGTAAAAGTTGGGGCAGCATACTCAAAACTGGCAACATGAAGCGTCACGGCCAATGGATGCCACCTACACCGGCTTAACTCTGGATACGTTTCTGCTGCATCAGTGAAGTTCCTCTGGGCTTGGTCAGTGAAAGCAGAGGTAAAGTCTAGACTCGAAGTCCACATCCCAAGCCAGCACAGCCCCCTGCTTCAGTCAGGTAACTGGGACAGGAACAAGAACCCCAGAGCTCCTCTAACAAAACTGACTGCAGAAAAAGCAAACAAATTAATTTTCGGATGCCGAGTGTTAAAACTGCCCTCCCTCCTCTTGCCTTTCAGTCCGCCATCAGTCGTGGCCTACAAGGCCATATCACGTGGCTTGCTGTTTGCCTCCTGTACAAGGAGCGCGGTGAGACGAGAGGTGAAAAAGGAGACAAACACCACCGGAGAAGGAAAGCTGAATAACGCAGGAGCAACAAAAGGAGAGAAAGCAGGAGAGCTGAATAAAAAGCGGGTGCTGTGGGATGGAAAGAAGCAGCAAGGACAGAAGCATGGTGGACAAGGTGGCAGGGGAGCTACCTCGTCAGCAGTCACAGCCTTTCGGGTACCTCGGCCTTTCCCTGAGATTTACCAGGGTGCCCCAGGGCCGGGGCCAGGGGAAGGCTGGGGGCCAGGCTGCGCCGGGGAGCAGCGAGCAGGAGGGCCGGCGAGCAGCGTCGGGGAGCACGTTTTCTGTGTCCTTCTCGCCACTCACTCCCCGCTCCGTCGGAGCTCAAGCCAGAGGCGCGTACCCACACCTGGCTAACGGCAGTCCCAAAGGGATGGGATTTATAACGTACATCAGACGCAGCCCCTGTTAGCTGGAAAAGTATCTGCCTCTTGGCTGGCCCCACCGCTGGGACACAGGTAAGCCCAACGAATTGTTAATGCCTTGACACCAAAGCTGCATTTTCATTCTCTGCTCCAGACAACCCAGTTTTTACTCTTTGGACTTACACATTTTCTTGAGCAGGGTAAATCATCTTTCAACATCCATGGACAACAAAACGCAAATGACCCGGGAAAACCAAGGCTCCCTCCTGCACCTTCTGCCTCTGTGCAGATCTAAGCTATAGCTATCCTGAAAGTGCTGCAAAAGCTTCCACGCGATTTTTAATTTCCTGGCCCTGGCTGGAACCAGAACTGTGAGTGCTGGAAGCTCCGGAGGAAAAATCAGTATTGTCAGATTCTGCCCTAATTTTCCAAGATTCAGGAGTTTCAAAGAATATCTCAGCTCTTTAAGTGTTTGAAGACTTCACTCTCACAAGTGGCTGACTGCCTTCTGACTTGAGTCAACACAGCTGGAAAACAGAGTAAAAAAACCCCTGAAATCTCACTGAAAACCAGATGTTGCCATAGAGCAGAGCTACCGTGTTAATAAAACACTAGCACCCCTGCGCTCCCCGAAACAAAATGAACAACTCTAATAGATTTCCCAAACCGTGCTTTATGCCGGAAAGAAAGGAGGAGAAAAATATTTTAAGACTTGAAGCAGACTGCAGAGAGGTATGGTGCTGGTGCTGGCACTGGGATTACTGCGCAGAAAGATAGATCTCTATTTTTAGGGAGGACAGGCTGTGTTTACTTGGCAGGAAGCGATCAGGACCAGTGATTACAACATTATTGCCGGACCCTGGTCGGCTGGGTATGAATGATGTGTTAGAACACATGGTTTGGTACGGTGGTGCTGAACACACAAATGTTGCTGACATGTGCCTGGTGTCCTGCGCCACACAGTTTAAGCAGGGTCAGGAGTTTATGTGTACCCCCGGGGCACATGGTGTTCCCCGAATGGTACTCACATTGTAGCTGCAAAAAGAAGCATCTCAGCACTGTGGGCAGCAAGGCAAAGATTTCGGGGCAGTTTTGCTTAAAAAAATAGGGGAGTTTCTTCGCATACTCCCGTCAAAGATATTTTTCTATCAACTACATGTGCCTCAAAGGATGTAGATGCATTATGAGATATGATATATACACAGCTATGCAAGAACTGAAAAACAACAGTGGTTTGTTTAAACGCCCTGTTTCATCCCATCCAGGCAACATCCCATTACGAGCCACAGGGGGCCAGCTTTCTGAGGCCACCAAGATGTCAACAGTTGGAGGAAACATTCACTCAAATGCCCCTGGGGTTGCTCTGAAAGCAGTCACTGACATGACATCCACAGCCTTCTGCAACAGAAGCAGCGGCACAGATTTGTTAGCGGGCTACTTGAAGTTGCCACAAACTGGGGAAAGCTCATGTCTTTGGAGAAAAAAAGCTGACCTGTCTCTCTCCCCTTCCCATCACACACAACATCCTCAACTTTCTTCTCCCTTGGCACAGGCAATAAAGGGTCTTTGGAGGCAATGAAGGGCGCAGGCAAGATCCACACACCACGTGGATGCAGCCCATGTGCCTCAGCCACTGCACATGTAGGCTAATGTCGGTTTGGTCTGAACCAGATGCCAAGTGGGTTTCACTCCTCACACTGCTTTGTTGTGATAGAGCCCTAAAACCATTGGCAGTACTGACTGGTTATACCACTAAGTTTAGGTTGAATCACCATATGACTTAGATTACTATGAACATCAACGTCCTTAATCTGTGGGTGGTTTATGTTTAGCAACGATAGCAAAAGTAAAGCCAAATTAGAACTCTAAATATGATGAGGTGTTTCAAATGCAGAGCTGTACATTGTAAATAATGTGCTGAATATATCCAGTGCTCTGACGCTTAACAAAACAAAAATATGGCCCCTTTCACCTGGTAATCTCTAGCCATTTTTTAAAAAACAGATGGGGAAGCTGATTCATGAAAAAGGTAAAATGTTTTGCATAAGGTCACAGATCACAAATTCAGTGCTACAAAAATCAGTTCCTTAAGCTAATTCCCTTGCTTTGTCACCAGATAATATTGGCTACAGTACACTTGAGCAATAAATTAGACTTTAAAAAACTCAAGGGCATTAGCAAATTATAATTAAGCACACATTCTGCAATGAGATGAATTGCTTTTATAATAAGAGGCAGCAAAAACTAGTGCCTATAAATTGCACATTGTAGGAGACTATTACTCCTTCTTAGAGAAAACAACAAATACTTTTGCCAGATTTTGATGATACAGATGTGTGTGTATGCCTGTGCATGTTTAGAATACAGTGAAAGTAATAACAGCCTGGCTGTGCTCGCTGCTGTGCACCTTGATGGAGAAGATAAGTGATGCTAGATACAGAAAACACTTCAGAGCCGGGTTTAATTCAAAAATACACAGTATTTTTTTCATTAACACTGCTAAACATGTGAATTGTGTGTTTCCTGGAGCGGATGATTTAAGCAGAAGCCCCAAAGACACACCGCCTTTGATAACTGCATAAACTGCATTGACACTTAGTTGTTGCTTCTTTGCAGTTAGATGCTGATTGCAAAATCAGGATGACATCCGTGATGACATACCATATTCAAACTTTGATGTTTAAAATAAGATGCCAGATTAGGACAACCTTCATAAACAAATGTTTTGGTGTTAACGGGCACTGAACACCTAAAGCTCTCATTCATGTTGGTGGAGATTGCTGGTGGTTAGTCCTACTAACGCACTTAGGCTCCTATTTAGGTGTTTAAATACAGAGCTAGGGGCCTAACTTTAGGCACCCATGACTGAACATACCACTGCTAAATACTATTAGTGTATGGTGATGCTGAAGTACTACTATGAACTTTCCATAACGTCATGAAAAAGTAGGAGATAAAATTATAATAATATGTTCTCTTCCCTAATGCCCTTCAGCCAAGAATCTCAAACATCCATTAAAAGAAATGTAAGCATGCTCCATTTGCCACAGAACAGGCTGTGGTCTTAGAGCAAGTAAGAAGTTAAGAAAAGTCAGAAACAAAGAGTTCAAGTAATGTTAGCCAGCATCCACTCCCCAAACAAGAAACCAGCCCTCCCCTCTCTGTTCAGAAGAGGACAACCAGCATGTGTCTCAGCATGTTTGCTACAGTCCTTCCGAGAAGCCCAACATCATGGACGTTGAATGCTGTGCCACAAGTAGGTCAACGCCAAAGTTGAATCAAAAGGGAACAATATTTTCAGCTCAGAATTTACTAAAAAAACCCCACACCCCATACTGATAAAGGAAACAATCATATTGCTCATTGTGCTCTTTACTGGTTTGTTCGCCTTAAAACAGCCCGAGCTACCACCTTCCCCTGGCAGGAGGGCTGGTCAAACATATGCTTCTGCAGATGATCCAAGTGCCAGCTGGCACAGGGTAAGAGGGTCAGTCATGCACAAAAAGGCTGGCCCCCATCTTCTTCTGACTCCGAGGATGCCGTTATCTCTGTCCCCCACTCCAGTTCTTGTGTCCTACAACTAAGCCGCAGCACGGTGGGTTTGTTTTTTGACTTGTCACTCTGCTGTGCAGCCGTTTCTCCTCCTTGGGATTAACTGTTCAGCTTCTAGCAGGGCACAGCTATTAGGAAAAGCTCGTTACAGCTTGGTGAGCCGTGCTGTTGATTAAGCAGTTAAACTACATGCTGCTATACCAATCTAATAAACAAAGCCCTCGTTGTTCGTTGATACACCAACAGTACCAAAGTGGCACACACCAGGTAGAGAGGAAAGCTAAGGGAAGTCTCAGCAATCATCAACTTTACAGCTACACAACCTCTAACATACTCCAAAAATCTGAGATGCAGGGGTTTACACCCCTTGAAATCTTACCCTTTGCCCTGCGGAGCTGTATGACAGGAGTTTGACTGCCAGGAGCCGACAGCTAAAGTTGCGTGCCCACTCCCACTCAAGGTCATTGCTGGCACCTTCCTCCTGCCAGGAGGAAGGGCTGGGTGCAATGGGTCTCTTGCCTGAGGTCTCTGGTACTGTTCCTGGGTCAACCTGGGGATAGTTGCAGGCCTGCCAGGCAGCCTTTCCCCATCACAAACCACCTCGCTCTTCCCGCAGGAGCTTTAGCTCCAGCTAGTTCGGGGAGTGAGAAAGTAGAACTGCAAGTTTAATTCAGCCCGCTCACAGGCATGGCTCTGGGCGAGCACAGGGCTGCCGGCTGCCCGCCTTTAAAGCGAGGCAGTTTGGGGCAATGGGGATTGTGGTGGAAAAGGGTTAGTCCTTCCTTTCCCCTCCCTCCTTTCTGCCCCCTCAGCCTTCTCCACGACTGCCTATTAACAACACACACACCCTGCTTGGTGACTGAAACTGCCACAGCAGAAAGATTGAATGAGACAGTGAAAAACTGCTTTTGCAAATTCAGATACCTGTCTTTTAATAATATAAACAGCTTGCCTTGCTGAAGCAACAAAGCTGGGTGCTGATGGGAACGTCTATTTCCATTTCACAGAGGAATTAAAAGATCACTGGCACCAACCTTTGAAGAGATGACCGCCTTCTCATCTGCGCTGCTGGGGCTGGTACCGTGGGCACGGTGCAGCTGAGCTCGGGGGCTCAGACCCTCGCAACCCCTGCTCGACCTGAAAGCCCACATCACCTGCATCATCCTCTTAGCCCCTAGATTATTTAGCGTTGATAATCCTGTATGAATGCATACTTTTTTCTTACTCCCAACCTGGAGTGGCTCTTACCTCCAGCCCCACCAGATCTTTACAGCCTTCAGTAAAATCTTTGTAAGCCCCATCTTCCGCTTGCGCTGAGCGGGGACGGTGCCCGTGGTAGCACCCAGCCCGGAACCACAACACGCCGGGTCGGGAAGGATGCAGGACCTGCGCAGGGGCCTGCAGCGGGGATTTCCCTGGCCATTTCCAAGCTCGTAAAGACAAGCATATGGCAACATGGGCTGCGTGTGAACGTGGCACACTGCAAAAAGTTACAAGGTCCTTTACAAGGCAATGGGCTTTTTTTCCCCCCTCCTGTTTCCCAGTGTATCAGAACAAAATATTCTCATCTTGTTCGCGCTATTTGGATAATGAATAACCTGTACCATTTTCGGTTTATACAATATTGCTCTCTCAAACCTCCATCACTGTATTTGTGCCTGCATACAGACAAAATATCTGCTACAAAATTTTCTGGTGAAATCTCCACTAGTTAACAATATTAGAGCTACCTCTGCTCCCACATGGAACAAGGAAATGTCATATACGGGTTGGCTCTCCCAGCTGAGCTTTATTCCACTTGTAAATAAAGTTTTTAATACTCCAGACAGCATAAATAGCTACATATCTATTTTTAAACATCTGTAATTATCAGTCTGCTATTCATTTGCTTCTTTAGACCTTTTCAAATGGGCTTAACTTTGACACAGGCAGTATTTATTCCTCATTTAATCCCAGCTATTTCAATTGGAAAAAGGTGGCTGCAAAGAGGGTGACTTATCTGCAATGCTACAGTATCTGTCAGAATGACATTCTGATTTAATATGGAGGTTATAGGGCATGTATGTTTTATTATGCTCTGTCCATTTCATGACACTTGCAATTACAGAATTAATAGTGTTGATGTTAGGAATTAGAAATAAACAATAGTTCATTTAATGATTGATATTCACTGAAAACAAGATTATCTTTAATGTAATTGAATAATTAGTTATTGATGAAGGGCTCATGATTAATTACAATTTACCTGCCTTAGCAGGATTTTAAAGATACAGTATTCATTATTTTCAATGACAATGAAGAAATAAATAAGGAGAAGTTGTAACTGTTAAATGTCATGATTTCAACCCCATGATTATTAAAAATAGTTAAAAGATCTGAAAAACCTTCTTAATACATTGAAATAAAAACCTGCCTTGGCAGAGATGGTTGCCCTCCGCCTCTGGGCTACACATCCCTCTCCATTTTGAACCCTCTGTATCTGAGCCTGAGGCTTTGGGCCGAGGTGTCAACTGGCACAAATCAACACAGCTTCTTTGAAGCCAGTGACACAAATAGTAAAAAGTTCAATTTAATTGGGTATTTGTATAGGTCACCTAGATTATTTACACTTTGTAAGGAACCTGGATGCTGAAATTGTGGGATCAATTGAAAAATAT
>KL267839.1:39458-71961 GCA_000699545.1 Podiceps cristatus | reverse complement strand
TATATATATATATATGCATATAGACATATATAAAAGGAACATTATAAAAATCACTAGTTGAATCTATTTGGTTACTTTTATTCTGACTACAAATGCCATGATTGGTTGCCTCATTTGAACTAAACCCCATAGTCTTAGGATTTAAGCAGCTCATAATGCAAACTTTCATTGTATTATTTTCTGATTAGTTTCATTTCTCAAACTCCAATACAGCAATGGATTATGGAAGCTGGGTTCTTGGTTTTATGATACTATAAAATAACATACGAAACATTTATTATTCAATGTTAAATTTCATAAAGAAGATAATCTCTCTCCAAATTGTACATCCAAACAGTTCAAACTTGGGCTCAGTTTCTCTGTTTAAATGCACAGGAAAAGAAAAACAGCAGCACAGCTGACTGGAGTGTCACCTTGCCTTTGCAATATACTTTTTTTTTTTTCTCTTAGTTTTTATTGGGTAGGTAAATGGCATAAAAGAAGTAAGGTGAAGTATTTACAACTGTTTCCTTTAATTTTATTTTTGGATTCTCACAATTTATTCCCCTATAAGTTAACAAAACAGAAACATCACAAAAGGTCACTTTGAAGCAGAAACATCAAAATCCCCAACATTATTCCAAGCAGGTTTATGACTTGTAGCTTGAAATGCTAGATAAACTGAGAAAAATATATTAAAATAAACCTCATAATGAAAACAATATATAAATACAATATAATTCTGTCCTGTGCTTGTCACTTAAAAAGGAAGCGCAAATCAACTCTTAATAAATATGACATATTAGTTCAAAGCGTAATGATGCCTTTACCACACAAGACAATTAGACCTTTTTTTAATTGAATGCTGTTTAATGAACCTTTAACTTACCTTTCAGTCTGCCTACAAGAGAGTGTTGTGAAAAGACAGAGTTTGAAGTCAGAGCCTCATTAGAATCCTCTGTGTGTCCTACTGTATTCTATGTTGTTGTTGCTGGGGGGGGGGTTTGAGGGGTTTTGGATTTTTTTTTTTTTTTAGGAATGGCTGATATTCTTCAGATAAATTATTCAGTTTAGTATACACAAGTATCTATGCACACAACTACATATGTGCATGCATTTTCTACAGCTATATACAGAATACATGCAAATTATTCTCTGATATTTACTTACAGAACTATGCTACTGCTGAACTATTTTTGTGGCAACAAATACCTTATTGGAAATGAAAAATGACAGTAATAACTGTCAGGTTTAAATACTGTGAGAGTATTAGGCTTCTGACTACTAAAATGACCCTAAACAGCCTTGAAGGTGGTGTCACTGGGCAGCTGAGGGACGGGATAAGGGAAGCACTTGCTAGCATACAGCCAGCAAAATAACCTACTTCTGCCCTCCAAATAAAAAAACCTCAAGAGTCCTATGTGAAGGAGGTGTCCATACTCGTATGGATATACCGATAGCCATGGCAGATGCGGATATCTAGTAGGACATAGCCAGCTCAGACAGGACTCCGAACAAGAACAGCAGCAGGAGCTCACGGCATCCTGGCGGCTCTAGCCACCTCCTCGGCTGTAGCCACAGCCTCAAAGCCACCCTACCCCAGGCTGGAGGCCAAAATGAGTTAGCCTGTCTCAGAAAGGGAGTGAAAAGTAAACCAAGTGCCAACTCATCTATTTTGTCCACCTTCAATGTGACAGCTCTAATGCAAATGGAAGTGCTGCTGTTTCAGCCGCTTTCTGATGAATTTCACCATCCAAAAGTTATTTCGTGACAGTGAATAGTGGCAAGTAGGAACGAGAAAGCCCAGAGGTACAGCTCTATCAGCAAACGTAATGGTAATACAGTGGTAACGCTACCCCTAAACAGAGAAAACTAAAAGCCTAAAAGCAAGCCCTATTACACCAAGGTGTAAAGTTTTTCTCTAATGCACGCATATGCTTTTGCTAGATGAGAAAAGCCATTATTCAGCCTTCCAGTTTGCTCTCTTCCCGTATAGTTGAAATAATCCAACAGGCCATTAACCGTACAAACGAGATGTTTGACATATCCTGACTGAGCCCATCACCGCAGCGCCAGTCACTCCACGGGAAGGAAGGATGGCAGCGACCAGTGAGTTGATGGAGCAGATGATACAACAGCCCGGTAATCACCTGATTCCCCACCAGAGTGGTTATACGCTGAGTGAGTGTTACAAGTGAAAACCATCTGCGTTTAACTGGAGTAACTGATGTAGCAGATTCTACTGTAGCCCTCAGATTACCATTGTTTAGGGGAGGGAGAAAAAAACCAAAACAAAACAATGAGATGTGAAAAGGTGAAAACAATAAACAAGCTGCTTAAAAAAATTAAAGCAATTTTGTTCTCCCCCCCCGCTTCTTTTTTGTTACGCTCCCTTGAATGCTAAAGACCCCTATAAAGCGTAAGAGGCCAAACGTGTGCCTGCTGTCACCGCCCTTAGCTCAGCCAAGGCACGCCAGAAAAGAGCCCGGCTTACTATTTGACACCAACCGTGACTACAATCCCAAACCCTAATTGGATTTTAAATGATGCCCGGTTGATCGATGAGTCCCTTCTGATTTACTATCTACTTTTTTGGCTCAGTAAAGAGAAGTTAAACATGCAGAAGAGCATAATTGTCAACTAGGAGATTAGTTTTACAATCTATATGTTGAAGTGAATAAATTGTACTTTCATTAACAGAAGTAGGCCATACGCCGAAAAAGTCATTGGATTCGCTTCACTGGTGAACTAGAGCAACAATATACGATTAGAAAGCCTCAGCAGTTCAAAAGTCTTTAAAGGCAGGTCCCGTGGTTATACAATTAATTTTTAATGATATTGTTACCATCTGGGAGATTCACTTGAAGTGCCAAATGGGTTTCCTAAACTAAAGTATTAGGCTTTAACAAACGCGACACATCTACAACATGTCTGGTATCAGTACAAAATATTATTAAAAGACTTATGAGAATAAGCAACCATTATTTGTGGTTATTTCTTCTCCAGCACCTTTTAAGGTCCTGAAAAACATCCATAATAGGAAAAATTTGCAGCTACAAGATTTTTATTGGAGATTTTGGAGAGTCTGAAGGCTTGCTCTTAAGGTTTTTATTCCAACTGGATTATATGACAGCTCTTCCTTTGGGGATGGAGTAGGGAGGGGGGGAAAGATCAAGGTTTCTGATTTCAGAAATCAAAAGCAATCCGTATACCAAACCATATGAAAAGTAATCCACAGAAGACTGATGCTTTTGTAAGTTTTCACAGTTTTAAAATTTAAGGAAGGTTAGAAAGTAAATTCCCTTTCAAGTAACAGAAGCCTCAAACAGCTGCTGTTAAACCCAGGATCCAACATCCAAATGTTAAGCACAAACAAAATAAAATAACATTTATTTGTCTCAAAAATGTTAATATATGTAACATTTTTCAAATTTCTGCACAATTTTTTATTCAGTTACTCCAGTACAGTAACAAGGCTGAGATTTTATATAGGGATTCAGAGATAAGTCAGAATGGTATCTAAATGTATACTTACAAATATTTATAAGTATTTACAACTTTTGACTTTTGTACAATTACAACAAAAAATTACTGTAACGTTGCTCCATAAAAATATGGGGTTTGAACAGTCAGCTTCTATTCTGAAAATGCTTTTGTTTCCAGTGAAATGTCAACATTTCTTCAATTTTGTTTAAAAAAAACGTACACATGGAACTACTGAGTTGTATTTTGTTATTATATTTCTACTCCATTTGGACTTCTATCAGGACAGCAAGACTGAGAAAGTAATTAAGCACACCCCTGGTTCCTATCTCGAGTAGCAGGATCCTCCTCTATGACTATAGGCCTCACGACATGAAAAGAAAAAGAGCAATTGCAGAAAACATGAACTCTCATCATGTTAAGAATCCAGCAGGATAGAAAGCTTTCAGCTAAATCTTCTGGTAGTTAGAAAAATACAACAGCAACAAATAAGCTTCACTTCTAAAAGTGAAACATGTTTATGGAAGCAGAGAAGCCTGTTTTCTCAACCGAAAGCATATTGTATGACTCATATTTAATGGAGCATCTCCAGGAGAGGATGGGAAAGCAAGCAGGCTGAACCTCTGACTCAGTGAGTGCTTAATGAGGACTATCTGATTGAGAACAAAAATTTTGAAACTAGGGCATCTCCTCCAAAAAAATATGTTGGGAATTTAATGCAAAAAGAGATACTAGCAGACAGTATTGTTAAGTAGTCAAATTAAACTTCTATGTGTCTAATCCAGACTTGGTCTCAAATTCTCCTTTTAAATAATTATTGCTCCAGCACAATGAATTCTGTTCCTGTGACAGACAACCTGGCACAAAGCTCACAGGCAACTTTTTTCCATTTTCTTGTTTAAAAAAAAAAAAAAAAAAAAGACATTGTAAAGCAGTTGATAGCCATTATTGTATCAGTTCCTTCCCTTTATCAAATATGTAAATGCCTATTAAATCTACATTTCAGAACAACTGTACATTTTACAGTCAGCAAACAGAAGTTTTTCACTGACAAAATGACACCTGTGCCATTTGTGAAGAAAACCATCTCATATAGCTGAAGGGAAATAACAAATATTTCAGTTCTGTGTTACTTCTACATCATCAGAAAGCATTAAGAATTAAAGCAGAGATTCACAGTATTACAGACAGAATAAAGGACTAAAAGATGATTATTCTAAAGGTCACATTATCTTAACAAAGTGTGACTTTCTGACAGTGTGACACTGATATAGAAGTAATATACTCCGTTTACCAGAAACTGCTCTACTAGATCCACACCCTCTGCTCTCTAAACAAAGAAATTAGTGATTTTCTTCAAAGGTCACACAGCCAGCGTGTTATTTAAAATGAGGCGTTCGCCAATGGCGGTAGGTATCTAAGAGACATCTGATCTGGGCCCTGAAGCGAGTCTTAAAAATGCCACCAAAACTGAAACAAGCTATCCCCAGACCGTACGTTTTTGTGCCCCTGGACAAATTGTTCATCTCCTGCAAGGCAGCAGGCCACGGCATTTTGGTTACAGATCCAGAATCTGGTATTCTTTCTGGAATATGTTTTGCTGAAGAAATGCCATCTTGTTTTAATGTGGACAAAAAGCAACTGCTGACCAAGTGCTACATCTGTTAGGTGCATTATAAAAAAATGGACCTAACAGTACAAATGAAACATCAGCTATGTCCCTGCCTGGCTCTGAACATGACAGCCTGTACATCAGCCTACAGATAGGCTTGTTCCATAAGATACACCCAATGCTAGATCATGGGAACTATTCCGTAACAACAGACCATGACAGCTTATTACTTAATGTGCCACCGAGCTGATGCGACTCGGATAATAAAACACGGGGAAATGCGAGGCTGCCTGGAACACACTTTTCTTTCTACAAGAGTCCTTTTTCAAAGCCTCATGGCAAAGTAGCTGGTTGCCAGCAAGAAGTGGACCTATATTTAAAGGTCATTAAAAGGGCAAGAATCAAGAAAACAATAAAGATCAGATCTGCAAAGCTCAATATTAAAAAAATAAATAAATGTGCTGACATTTCTATCTAAGATGTGAAACTCTAACACGAGATAAAAAGATGAATAGAAATGCATTCAAAGAACAAGATGCATTTTTCATGCATAAGATGCGTCTCCAGCAGTCATTCACTATTCTGACCTTATCAAGCTTTTTAAACTTCTCCAGCTCTGTTAGAGTGGTTTAAACACCAAACAAACCAGCCAACTGAAGAACTAGGAAAGCCGAGCATCTCAAGGGAACTCAATTGCTAATTTGCCAGGGAACCTTATTTTCATGAAAACAGTTTATTAAAATGACACTCCCTTGAATATCTCCTCTCTCTTAAGTTCATGGGGATGAACTTATCTGCATTTTAATGAAGATCTTTGGGAGAAGAATCTCAAAAGAGTTATTCAGAAATATTATTTTGGTGAAATGGTGTTAATCATGCCTGTATACAAAAAACTAACACTGCCATAACATTTGTATAACACAAACCAAGATTACTTGCTGTTCAGTCTTCGATCAAATTTTTACTGGGTTACGTTGATCCTTCCATTGGTAAACCACGAAAATTGGTGGAGGAGGACGAAATAAGTAAATCTGACAGTCATGCAGGATTCACATGCAAGATCTACTAAAGAGAAAGCTGGGCTATGCCAGATGTTGTATGGAAGAACTCAAACCGATGGAGAAATTGATCTCCCTCAGCCTGTCCCTTCTCTCTTGAACTAAGCATAAGCGCACAGATCTGCAGTTTCTGCGGAGCCTCAGTCCCAAGACGATTCAAATCCAAACACATCTCTTGGAGTAAAGATGAGCGGCTATATTGCAACCTGTAACCCTCAGTTTTGTTCCTCACTCACTTTCCTTCGCGCTCACTCCTCTTCCACCCCCATGTTATAGTCATTCCACTCTGCGTGGAGCGCACGAATATTTGGAGAGGAAAAGGGAAAGCAGCAAGAGTAAGTATTCCCCTGCATCCTTGTAAGCATGCGCTCCCTCTGAGGGATGGGCTCCTGCTTCAAGGGTAGATACGTACTGTGCATTGAGCTGTCACGGGATAAAACTGCAGACTTAAGTACCTAAATGCTACGTGAGCCATCAGCAGACACCTAGCTCTACACCTTCCATAGAGCCGGACAACTTTGAACACCTAAAATCAAAGCACTTTTTAATGGATTCTGACTACTTATCTTGTAAGTCTCAACTGCTCTTTTATTTTTTTTCCCTTCTTCAAAACTAAATTAGTAATACTAACCCATCATTAAAATGAGGACAAATTGATCAGCAGTTGTAAAGTACAATAATATGAGATAATCAAATAGAACAGAGTAGGTAAATCCAAAAAGTACTTAGATCTCACAGATGAGATCCCGATAATATAAATGTATTTCTCTTTAATAAGTCTTACTAATATAATTTTTTGACAAATCAAGAGGGTATTATTTTTTTCTGAAGAACTTCTACACCTTATTAGTGCAATCACTTTTTTAATTTCATGCTTCTCTAACTTTAATACTGTTAATTTTACTCACTTAATTCTGGCTATTTTCTACCATTTACTGGGAAAACAGAACTTCAACATTTTCTGATAAAAGTTAAATGGCTTTGAAAAAGGACATCTGTACAGTATGCTGCTTTCCACCATCAGCATCCTATATTCCACCTCTGACATCTTATGATATTCTTTATCTATTTAACTAATTCCCATTAAAAATCCTGCAGCCTCTGAGCAGAAGCCAAAGCACCACCATGTGACTTGAGACCCCGAAATGGCCGCGCCCAAGGCTAGCTGAACTTGGTGGAAGCAGCCCCAGGCACTTCAATGAGTTTTGGACCATGTCTGGTAGATCTGGAGTCTGGATATCCTTTTAGACTTAGCAGTCTTCCACCACTGCTAATTGAAGTCCAAGCAATAATTAATATTAGCCACAGTTGATCAACAGCTTGCACTTAATTATCTTTATTGAGAAAATTATTCTTCCCCTCCAATAATAGTTTTTAAGTTGGGGGGGGGGGAAATCAACTTGGAATTACTCAAATACTCTTATAGAATCATAGAATGGTTTGGGTTGGAAGGGACCTTGAAGATCTTGTGCCACCCCCCCTGCCATGGATGGGCAGGGACACCTTCCACTACACCCAGTTGCTCAAAGCCCCGTCCAACCTGGCCTTGAGCGCTGCCAGGGATGGGGCAGCCACAGCTTCTCTGGGCAGCCTGTGCTGGGGCCTCACCACCCCGGTGGTGAAGATTCTGCAGTCAACTAGTTATTTTAAATGTACTCCTGATAAATGTGAACTCTGTTGTGTTTGAATTTATGTTTAGCACCTTCCTTTGCCAAGCAAACCAAATACTTTAAGATGTGTATTAAAATCTACAACTCTATTCTTAAAGGCATTACATTAGAGAAGAATGATGTATCACACTACAATTTTTTTAGACAGCCAGGTTACAACTAAACAACCAATGCTGGAGTTGTGCTTTAGAACAAACAAACAAAAAGTCCATGTCAGCCAAATACAAGGCACTCCTAAAGGAAAGTCAAAGACAAATGTATTTATGTACAGCTCTCAATATCCTTTCCCTTTACTTTTCCCTTAATATTTGCGAAGTGAGGGTAGAGAAGAGCTATAAATCAGTACAATTTCAATAGCCTAACGTAGACAGCTTTCTCATATGTTTTATGCCTAATGGTGGACTATACAATGAAAGCCTGATGTATATAACTGAAAAGATATTTCTATTCATAATGTAAAAGAACTAGAAAATAGGTCTTTAGTATATTGTAGCTTTCAGTCATCTTGGCTTTAACTCCCGAACTCGCACTGGATTATTACAAGGAAACAGCTGTATTTCCCTCTTTCATTCTGTATTAGCATGACAGTGGAAACAATACACTCGGGGACCTGAAATATGTTAGTACACTGCAAGTCCTTACAAGTGTATTGTTTTTTATATGTTAATCTTTTCAATATTTACAACTCAATTTGATAGCATTTTCCAAGCTTCTTCAGTAAAAGCATTTCTCTAAAATAGCCAAACTCACTGTTCAGTATTATCTTCCATTGATTCCCAGTTCTAATTATGAATGATACTCCTCACAAGGAAGATAGATTAGAAGCATTTCAAACTAAATGGGCGTAATGAGACATCTTTCCAGTTTCGTTTGTTCTTATATAACGAAATTAAAGTTAAATGCCATAATCACAGCACTCTCAGGTTGCACACGCCAGGTTATGCTCACTGTATTTGGTATATCCTTCAGCAATAAACACATCTTTTAAAAAAGTCAACTGTTAAAAAAGGAGAATAATTTTAGGTTTGTTTCCCTGAAACAGGCAATTCCCTAGGGGGGGGAAAAAAAAAAAAAAAAAAAAAAATTACTTTGTGTAGCTTTTGTTGTGGCTAAAAATGCACCTTGGTGAAAGCACCCTGGCTCAATAATGCCATACCCTGGAGATGATTATTTAGATTCAGTGTTGCTCTCAATTCTTACACTATTCAAAAAGCAGCTCAGCCATGCGAGTCAGCATATTAGCATGCATCTCTTTGGAGCAACACGGCTGAATTTTTCAAAAGCCTTTAACACACCATTTCACAGAACGGAAAAGTAAAACCAGTTGGGTTGAGCTTGTCGTCACATAGATGCTTCAAACTTTTCAGCTCTTTTCTTCCCCTTTCTTATTAAACACTCATTTTGCTTTCAATAAGGCACCACAAAGACTTTATGGACTAAACCACTGCAGTCCCAACCAACGTGAGCAATTAAAGAAACCGTCTCTGCCCACCGGCAGCGGATAACCTTCCCCCCGAGGCTGCGCCTCCCGGGCAGCAACCACCACAGCCCCACTCGGCCCCGAAGCTTTCTGCGCTGCCTTTCAGTTCTGCAGCCTGAGATGTCATTTCACCGTGCGACATTAGTATGCGATTCAAATGTCAGAAAAGTCAGGTTTCAAACACTCCCCCCTCTGCCTTGTTTTCATATCACAGAAATACGTGCATCCTCTCAGAAATGAAGCAAGCCACCAAGTATAGCTGGCTAATTGATGATAATATTTTAATTTGCTGGAAAGGAAAGAAATAAATGCACAGACGGCATTACCTAAACCTACTAACTGTGACAGAATGTGAAGGGCCCTGCGTCCCTAAAGGCACACCACTGCATCAGAGACAAGGAGAGCAACAAACAACTTATTAAACAAGTGCAAAAAAGCAAAAGGCAGAAGCCTCCAGGGCCATGTTAATTATCTCAGGGTCGAAGTCGCTCGGAAGGCTGTCTCGCAGACTCCGAGGCAGTCAGATGGCAGTGCCAATGCACTGAAGTCCCCAAGGTCCTGCAGTTATAGCACTGTCATATTTCAAATGACAGGTAATACTTACGAACATGCCAACACTAACCTCCTCAATTATATTCAATGTCAAGGTTTTCACGCTGAAGGAACTGCTAATTTTCAACATACACACTTGCTGACAAAAGGTGCTTTATCAAAGAAGAGAGTTTAGGGTATCTGCTGCAAGACGCCGAAGATCCCTTTTGACACTCACAGTGGGAATAACGTCCTTCAGGCAAGCTCTTGAATGATGAAATAAATATTGCCCTTAGTCAAGCATACAAAAATCACAATATACTATATTTGCTTTGCTGACAGGCAGTGCCTTTGCACGGAAATCTCACTCTGCTATTAACTGCAGTACAGAGAAGCAAATATTCTCTCAGAGTTTATTTGAACTTCCTCTGAAGGCAGCGGCCCAAGCAGGCACAGACTATTGCAATGCCTCAGGTGCTTCAAGAAGCAAGACTAAAGAGACAAGAGTGCTTTCCACACCAGCCCCCAAGAGCAGCCATGTGTGCCATGGAGCAATTTAAGTGCAATTACCAAGAAAAAAGCAAGCACTGAATTTAAAAAGAAAGGCGTTTGAACATGCAAGCATGACGCCTTGTTTATTCTCATATTCACCCTTTGCAGAATTTAACTGAAAATACAGTTGCATGAACCTGATTCAGCAGTTAGTACAGAAAAAAGATTACGTGGCACAGATATGGCTACGGGTGAAGGAACAGGGTCTCATTAGAGCTTTCTATCCGTTCAGGCGGCTTCTCCCACTTGCAGTCATTAATATGAACTGGAGACAGATTCTGCTGTGAGTTGCACCAATTTAAATCCAGAGCAACTCTTATCTGGCCTCCAATTTGCATTAATGGTCAGAGGTGGCACACTGAGCCGAAGCATGATGAAGGCAGACACCATGCTCCGAAGGAGAAGCAGCACTTCTCCAGCAGAGATGCTCTGAATTTAAAGGGACAGGGCAATGCAAAAGGACGCTCCTTTGAAACACAGAACACCTGCTGAAATGAAAAATAACATTTAAAAACTTACAGAAAAGTTTCAGTTATTTGTATTTTTTTTTTTTAGTTGTGTACAAGCAGTTTCAATGGTTCCTTATTATTTCTATTAACATTTACAGTGCAGTAACACAAACATCCAAAAATGCCATATCCTTGCAGAACATACCTGGGTAGCATTTGACATTTTAGCAGGTACTTGTTCAAATGCTCAGATTAGAAGAGTACTAGATCTCCCCTAGTCTCCCTTCTTACATTGCAGCAAAACAGGCAAATTCATTTTTTTAATAGGTGAGTAGGAACATCAGCAACCCTATTTGTAATTGATGTAAATAACAACAGTGGCTATACCACGTAAGCGACAAGGTTACTCTTACCATCTCACATTCATACAGTGATTTCTGCACAGATTTTGGAGGGAAGCTACAGCTTTCCTGCATCTCGTGATCCAAGAATTCCTTTATAATGATGCTTGTATCACTCACATTAACACTGAACTCACCACCAGAACGTGCTGAGGTAGTAAAAATCACAAAAGAGCTCATTAGTCCTCCACATCGTTAACTGGGAGTGGAAGGGTTAAAGAAAACACACCAAAACATGAGATTTATACATCTACACGTGGCTTTCCAACTCTATACAACAGATGAGGATATTTTCCCATTGATCTGACTGATACTCTTCAAAAGTGCTGCTGGCGTAATAAACCAATATGCACTTTCATGAAAGGGAATATTTCAGCAACGAGGGAATCCATTTTTGGCAATATGTCTACAGATCCAGAGCTTGAAATTTTTGCTGACCCAGCAGGTGGATTTCATAAAACACTATCCTCATTAAAAAAAAAAAAAAAAAAACAAAAAAAAACCAAACACAAAAAAACCCCAAAACCAATCAAACCACAAGAAAACCCACACAAACAGCACACCCACAAACACCAAAACTAAGAACACCCCCAACCACCCCACCCCCAAAAAACCCACACACCCACTCCCCAACCAAAACCATCAAGGCCAATGTCATCCCTGTCACTTGTGCAAGAAGAAATTCAAGGGTCTGAGAACTCACGAGGAAGCGATAACATTCAGTATTAACACGGACTCCTGAGAGGTCTGAGATTATTTTATGTCTGACTGCTCAATCCTGTCTCAACACTTTTACTCACAATATAAAAACTCTGCAAATGTTTTCTATGAACTACACCGCTTTCTGAAGTCAAAATGTATATGCATGTATTAATAATCTGCTCTGCTTTCACTGCTGACATTGAAGAACAGAACATGCCTCTACTTAAACATACAGATACATCAACAGCTTCCTCCCAACCTTAGCTTCTTCTGAAAAATGTTCCAGGTAACCCACTACAATAAGATTAACAAAACCAGTTCAGACAAAAAAAACCCGAACAAACAAACAAAAAAAATCAATATATCTTTTCCATCTGCCATTTTGGCATTAAAATAATACTCTTATGTTGATCTGGTATAAACAGAAAAGACATTTTATACAAACATAGATGTATGAAAGTACTACAGAGTGTTCGCATCTTATCTTAAAGAGATAGCTATGCTATAAAGAGAAACAACAGAAAGGATATTTTCCTTCAATCTTTTATCTTTGAACAAGAGAGGGCACATTCAAATCAATAGCGGACTTTTTTTTGTTTATTTTTTTTACATTTGTTTTTTTTAATATGGAAGCTGAGCAGGTAATAGCACTCTAACAAGTTCTGAGAAAGTAAAAGTTACTTTAGCTTAGGGGCATTCATATAAGCATCTTTTGTCACTTAAAATCTAATGTTAAAAAACACAGCAAAACATTGAGGTCATTAATGGAAGCCCAACAATTGCCACGAACTTTGGCAAAGACATAAAATAATCACATTTTTTTAAAATACATTTTTGATAGTTTAATATAACTATCATATGTTTATATTACAAATTGAAAATGCACAATATCCATCTCTAGAGAGGGAGTAAAAGTTAAGCATCCTAAATAGAAATTTCTTGTCAGATTTCACATGCGCCTACTATTATCTTGACAAAATACATATGCATAAAATAAAATACATATGCAAAATACCTACTACCATAGGTAATTTTACAGACTGGCAGACACTCGCATATACTTTTTCTGTATGCAAATATAGGTGTTTCACTTCATGGGTGAAAAATAGGTTTTTTTCAGTTTACACTAAAATTTCTAATTCTGACCCTATTAATCTTTCTGTTTTACTGATTTCTGTTTTTCAGAAGAATAAGACTTAATGGACCAAGTTTAAAGAAGCCAGAGTTCAAGAGTAAATATAGGACAAAATAGTGTTTTCCTTTGTTCTCACTGCACTCCTTGCTCAGTCCCTCCCACCAAAACCATGGCTTGTTTTAGGTACTGTAAAACTGAACAAGTATGTAGGAACATCTTTATTCTGGATTGTCAAAATGCAAATAGTTGAGATATAAAAAAGCTTGGGTGAAATGAAAACACTGAACTTAACGGTAAAATCTGAAAAGCAGCTTAGTGTTTTCTGAAGAGTGCCATTGCTGTCCCTAGGGCTTAGTGAGGAGCCACAGCACCACGGTTTACAAGTCCATAATGCAACGCTAAATCATGTTTTAAAATAGCTGAGCCAGAACATATAGATAGGTAACACTGTATTACCCGATGCAGATAGTTCCAGAGCAATTAACAGGTTTTTGGCATGTAAAGTGAGGATCATAAGAGCCTGGATATAGAAGGGTGTAGGAAGCCAGTCCTCCTCACACAACCTGCACCCAATACGCACCATCACAGATTTGCTAAATCTGCCATTATTTACTCAGCATTGCTTAGTGTTCTTCACGCAGATGACTTACCACTTCAGAAACATCTGATAGAGACAAACAATAGATTACCATCTAAAGACCCGGCCCAAAGTTTTAATAAAAAAGCAACTTTCCTAAGAGTAAATAAAAAAGCCGCATTTCCAGAGCTAACTCAAATCAAAACTGCATCCTGAAATGATGTTTCCTCACACATGACATGACTTAAGCCTTGTTCAGTTCTTGTACCAGTAACAACCCCACTGAAGAGAAGCCTTGGCAAGATGGATGCGTTCTGCTCCCACCGCAGCTGAGGGTTGGCAGCCCAAGCTGTCCGGCAGCTCTGCACCACACTAAATCCTTTCAGGGCCATCGGTACAGTGAGTGCAAAGGCAACTTTCTAGAACATCCATAAAGCGCTTCTGCAGAAGGCAACAGTAGATGCTAAAAGAAAGAGCCTGGCATATGCAACTGGAATATTCCTAATGCTGTATGTTGGTTTTCCTCTTTTAAAGGAAGAAGGTTTTCAAATACAGGGAATTATATACAATCATCATTACTGGCTGAAGGAGAAAGAAAGCCTAAGAATAACGTCCCAAAGCAATTTTTGAAATACTGCTTTTAAAAACTCTAATAGCTTATATCATTTTAAAAGATAACGTACACCGTTAGACAACCTCACTTTCATCTCCTTTCTTATACCTTAATAAACACATTAAAAGAGCCACTCCACAAAATCCATTTGTATGTCTAGTGTAGGTGGCAATACAGGCTCGATTCTCATCTCTCATTGTTGTATATCACTTAGAAATCTCACTGGATCCACCCTACTACCCATTGCTCCAAAATATATAGGTTGCTCTGACAACCAAAAGCGTGTACTTTGTCCTGTCATATATATAATTTTGTCAGCCTAGACAACCTGTTGGCAGCTATTACAAAACAACACTGCAGAAAGCAAGAAAAACACCCCTCTTTTCCATGCATACTTTCATTTCTTGACAAAGTCATGATTTTATAGTTCAGAGGAATATCTGAGACAGCTTTTGTTTCCCCTTTCATATCCAGAACAATAACTTCCCTTACCTGAATTAGAACTTCCTTGTTACTTACTATTGCTTTTGTATTCTGGTTTATGAAACAATAAACATTAATGGGATGGCTTAAAACTCGGCTTAACTGTAAAACTTTTTTTTTTTCTTTTTTTTTTTGTTTATTAATACAAAGCACTGTTCCCACATACACTGCAGTTACATTGAGGCTGTAAACGAACAAAATGAATCTTGAACAGTAACTCTTCAGAAACTTCCTAGCAAGCCATAGCTGCCATTCAGAACAGCCTAGCCCTCTAAGGAAAATACAGGAGAATGCACATAAATTCGTATGATCTATAAAATCCAAAAGAAAAATCTCAGAAGTAGAACGAAGAATACATATGCATTAAGGAAGACACCAAAGGCTCACTCTCCACCATGCCTGAAAACAGGCAACAGAAGGCCTTGCCCACTACTGAAAATAACTGGCATTATTACTTGGAATTATCGAAAACTGCCATTAAAAAACAAAAAACAAAAAAAATACCACCACCAAAAACAACCGTACATACTGTAGTTCAGTCAAATCATGAATGCTATACAAGTAATCCACTGTAAGATATGGGACTTCCCAAATACTAACAAGAAATGAATTACTTCCCTCTCCACCCTCATTATTGCCATTACAGACAACTACAGACATGATTTTCTGTATCATCCAAAGTATTCAGTTTCCATAAAAGAAAAAGCAAGCAAAAAGCCCCTAAGAAACAAATATTTTTTTGTCCCAGTAACTGCTCCATAAATCAAATGACATTTAAAAATATAGATGCACTTTTATTTTCCTTGACCTACTCAAGCAAAAACCCAGTCTCAAAATTCAGTGGTGTGTGGCTCAATGTGAAACAGTGAACCTGAGATCCTGAGGCCAATAACCTTGTTTAATGCCATAGTAATAAACAGTTAAGCACACACATCAATATTATCTTCTCCCACCTCAACTCAGACCTGTCCACATGAACTTAGATAATCAAATTTAGAACTGGGGCTGCATTGTGTGGCCGTTTTTCCAATGACTACAGTCCTGATGCAGTCAGCTTCCTCTGAGCATCGGCAGGTGCAGAGTCGATGTCCTGTGACATTTAAAGCGTTGGTACCTGCCAGCCCTTTTCTCCTCGGCAATCCTCCGAGCTCTGAAAAGAAAACACTTCACGTCTGCAAGACAACGCGTAAGAAAGCTGTTCCAAGGGGCTGGTTCCCTGTGCAGGAGCAGCGTGCGGAGAAGGGGAGCTCCCAGATTTCTGACTCCTCCACGGCAGCGATTTGGGTTATGATTTTGGAAGCACAAACACACAGTGGTCACCTTTGTAAGAGTGGATATTACATGTGTACATACACGGGTGTGTCTATAGATTTTATAAATATACATCAAACGTGTGTTTCCATACATATACAAATATTAAAAGAAAATTTACAATATTTTATATACTCTTCCAAAAGTCAGGTAGGCCGAGATACTGCATCATCAGGCTCCAGTGCGTTGGACTCTGCCTATCCAGGTCCTATTAGTGGGGCTCCCAAGGTTTGTTTGGAGGGAGGGTTCTCCTGAGAAGGAAGCAATTTTTGTCTTCAGCACTTTTACCTTCCTATTATTATCACTAAAGTTCAGCACCACTCAGGTGCTAAAACTTGAAATGACTGTTTTCTCATAAGGTAATGGACTTAAATGTTATTTAGGCTGAAATAGATTCTTTCCTCCATAAATGTGATGGAAATAATCTGAAAGTACTTTCAGTTAGAACCACTTATGATGTAAAATTATTTCAGACTGTGGCTTCACTCTAGCATAGTATAAAAATTTATATTAAAGCTGACTCGGAAACATTTGCAAGCTGTAATACCATTCCAGTATCGAATTTTATGAAATCAAACCCATTGCAAAAGAGACTGTTAGCTGATTATTCACATAAGTAGTAAGCCAGGAAAAGGTATTGTTGATATCTTACAGCCAGAGCTGTACAAAATATTTGCAGCAGAAGAAAAAGGATACCCTGCATGCAAACAGCTTTACCTTTCCTTATTACAAAGTCACAAAGAAATTCTCTCCATTTTACAGTCTCCCCTCTGATAAATATCTCTCTTTTCCAGAAAAAAAAAATGAGCCTTTTTATAGAAAGCCTGGACACAGTATGTTTTTAAGGTTGGTTTAAAAACAGCCCTTAAATATTTACAGCCATTGTACAAACAGCCACTTACTTGCATATCCAAATACCTAATATGCACAAAACATTTCCAAGTCTCACAGTTACCAGTTTAACTCTTCCACGCATTCAGTAACATCACCTTTTTATGGCAACCTCAAAAATCATATGCCTCTAAATCTGCTTTTAATACAGAGTATTTAAAACTTAACATGCCCACAAGAAGTCTCATACTTTCGCCATTCTAGAAAGTTCAAAGTCACTTGTAGCCACCGCAAGGGAAACACAGTTTGCATAAATCGTGCGGTCTGACCTGCGCAGCAGACAGTAGTCTCTCTCTGAGGATGCCAGAGGACAGAAATTTATACAGCTGGATCAGGCCCAAATCAGTTTATTTGCATTTATGCTTAGTAAATTACCTGAGAAATGCTCGAAACAGGCAAGGAAGGTGGGCAGTGTACAGTAGCGTCGCACAGGAAACAGGCGTGAGCAAAGGCGACTGTGGTGGAGATGTGAAAATCTGGCTATTCAGCCTGTATAAGTGAGTATAAAGAAATGGTGGAAAACGGGAATTTTGGTTGCCTTGGCTGGAAAATGGTGGGTTTGCTTTGTTTTGTTGGGGGTTTTGGGGGGTTGGGTTTTGGGTTTTGTTTTTCTGGTTGGTGGCTTTTTTTTGTTTGGGATTTTGGTTTGTTTTTTGCTTGGTTTTGTTTGTTTGTTTTAAATAAGCAAAGGAAAAATTCAGGAAATTATTCTTGTGTGACCATGGAGCTCAGGGAGCCCAAGGAGCACGTCTCAGGCCCTTCGGAAGGTGACACGCCTGCAGCGGCCACCCAGGTCCAGAGCAAGGGAGCAGTGGACCAAGGCAGACGGCGACGGTCTCGGCAAGCGGGACCACCCCAACGGAAAAGACGGCATCGACGCCAAGTGGGCCACGCCACAAGCCACCTGGGGGGACCTGGGGGCAGCTCCTAGCAGATCCACCCGCCGGGAATCATGCCCTACCTTGCAGATCGGCAGCCCTGAGCGCGGAGAAAGCCCTGGCGGGACGGGCCACAGGCTACCACAAACAGTCCTTCAGAGCCACAGTGCACTCTTCAGGGCTGGCAGCCTTGCTCACATTCAAATTGAGATATTACCATCTTTCCTTTTATTCCTCTTGCCAGTAATATTAAGTCTGTTTAACCAGTTGTTTGGGATTTGACAGATGACCTCATTGAGGACACAATCATTACAATTTATTCTCCTCGGTTTCTAGAGAAAGGCCTGGCTGGTGGAGGCTTTGCTGCCTTTTTTTTTTTAATTTATTTTGTTCATAATTGACTCCTTGCTGTCAACCGGTGCCTGCAGACGAGTCAGATTTATAAGAGGAGCAGCAAGACATGTTCAAGCATGCGACAGGCACGGCACGCTGTCGGGGCTGGGAGGTACACATCCATTATGGACACCAGAGTTCTGTTCCAGCAGAGAACTTAAAACTTGTACATGCTCTAGTAATTTCTCAAAAGGAGTAATACTTATATAAATGAAACAGCTGCCCATACAAAAATGAAAACAGAAATTGCCAGTACATTTTACTTCGTCTATAAAGGCATGCAAGGTAGCAAAAGGTTTTGTACATATATTTCTGTACATATTACAAATAAACTCAGCAGCATGCTGACTTCTGAAGACACTGTTCATGGAGAGCAAACATCAGGCTTTACAGCTTTCGGAGGGAGCTACACGTTACATTCCTGGAAGCCAGCACAGTGTCAGGCAAGTGATCCTGTGGGTTTCCTGGAGGAGCATAAGAATACAACAACAAAAATGCACTAACCAGGAGCACTAGATTTTGACAGAGACAGCACAACTTCCTCCCACCGGTGACACTGATGGATGTTTTCCATACTAAAACTGACAGTGACAAAAGAGGCCTCAATGTGAAGAGCCTTTCCAGTTCCTCTTCACACCTCTGGGAAGGCTGGTACTGACTGACAAGCAAGTCAAATATTACAAATGATTGAAATCCCTAAAACAAATACAGAGGTGGGGTGTCTTCAAAGAGCAACCGCTACCACTGGTGCCAGGATTTTTCTTACCGCTTGTTGCAATAACTGGTTTTGTTGCATGTGGCTGAGAGGACAACTGTTGCTTCGCCCGGTCTTGGTCACTGCTGGCACCACCCCTACTCTCAATTATCAGCCTAAAGCAACCAAAAATGATTATGCTGTGTTCCCTGAGGTAGTGAACAGGCATTTCTTGAGATAGAGCCCATTTATTGCACGGTTAGCAAAATGTGGCAAAGTAACTGGAATTTCTTGGAAAAAGAGCTATAGTAAGGATATGTATTTTGGGCAAGATTAGCACCTGCTGCAAATAAAAGTCAGATTTATACTTGCTAAGGATCTAGTCCACCGAGGAAAGAAAAAATGTAACATTCAATTATGGAAACAAGAACTTAATTTTAGTACAGATGAGGATCATGACGTAAAACATAGCATCCTACAATCTATCATGGTTAGCATGATTTTAATGGATCATTAGAAATGCTTATGGAACCTATGAGTTTCTGGGCACTACTTCGGGATCAGTAATAAAAAGATTTCATTCTCTAGTTACCTCCTAAAGTAACTTAGCATACCATATATGATGAAGAATTATAGTCTACTTGAGAAAAGATACTTAACTCCTTACAATGCAGCAATAAAAGATGCCTGATTGGAGACGAAATTTGAAAGCTTGGAGTTTGATGGGCTATGAGAATACCCCTATGTAAAGTATTACATTTTCTACTCGTTTTTTCTTTTCAAAATGATTGTTTTTCTGCAGACTTTCTAATACAAGCATACTAGTAGAAAAAATTCAGTATTTCTTTTCAGTTATGTCAAGTTTTAACCATTTATTACAGTGCAGAATCCCGGAATAAAATACTGTACAAATCACACACCTAGCTCTAGCTGCACCTTAAGAATTTAAGTATGTCCAGAATCAGACATCAGGGTGACTGCACATGAAGAAATCTTTTTGGAGTCAACATGCATCCCCTATGGTCGCTTGTATCCCCACATACCCTCCGTGCAGAGGAGCTGTCCTTCCTACTCTGCTGCTTTAATCTCTCTTCATATTTACTATGCTCTGAAGAGTTTTAATAAATATTCCATGTGGTATCCATAAAGCAAATAAAAATGATTAATTGTCAGTCAGCACAAATGCCTCTAAAGCAGCATGCACTCTTCTTTCATGCAGGATCATCAAGTTCAATACCATGATAAAGGTTAAGTTTATTAAGCATTAGAGAGATCTGAGTTCTCATCACTCAACTATTTTAATTTTTTTTTTTTTTTTTTAGAAAGTGTAATAAAAAGAGGTGCACAGCTAAATGATGACCTTTAGAAGTACCGTGTGTTCCTATGGGAGGAAATGCGCCATATCTGATTGTTAGTTTTTATAAGATTAATTAGCCTAGTATGTTAATTGTTTTTTTTTTGGTAGATAAGAACAATGAAATAATTTGTTTCCCTTTAAAGGAATTCTGTAAGAAATGCAATCCACAGATGAATAAGTGCACTGCTTTATCACAGCTATATCCTTTTTTGGGGGGGAGGGTGTGCATTTTTAAACATAATGCTTTCACATAACTTACACAAATGGATGGGTTTATTTTACAAAGCACGTTTTTTTCAGACACCAAAGCATTCATGAATTTAAATCACCAAACCAGATACATAATAAAGGTTTTCTATTTAACAGGATGACAGATGTCATCAACAGAAAGCCTTGGCATTAGTGAGCTAGCACACCTCAGGTCAGGATTATTCCCTGGGCACAATTTCTACTGTAATGCAACTTCCACACAAACATACGCATTTAGTTTGTAAAAAGCCAGCATTGTTAAAACTGGTCGTGTTGCTTAGCTTTTACTTGTACCAGTATCTACATACTTAGGCATAATAACCTTTCACAAATCTGACCTTCAGAAGTCACACCTTAGTATGGATGTACAGTATACTGCAAACACTAATGAAGATATTTAGACAGTCTAGTTAGACCTCGGACACATGACAGTTGTCACAGATTAATAAGTATGGATGTACAGTATACTGCAAACACTAAGACCTCGGACACATGACTGTTGTCACAGATTAATGTATTACCCACATCAATTGAGCCACGGTAACTCTCCAGTTACCCAGTCTTAGCTCATAAAACGCTAGGTAACAGGCATTAGCGAAATCCTCTTTCACTTCAGGTTAAGCCAAGCCAAGCCAGTTTGTATTTCTGCAAACATGGCCAGTTACTGCATCGCTGCTAACCCACAGTAACTCAACAGGTCTTGGTCTGTTGATGATCTATATAACCTGTTCGGTACGCTGCTGCCATCTCAGAAATTGCTCCACATGTACCCTAAAGAAAGAAAGAGATGAATCAATACCTTCTTCCTAGGGTACCAGCGTGTCTGGCATGGCCCCTGGCCAGTCTACTGTAGTCTACGGAGACTACATCCAGACTCATTTGCCTAATAACTAACTTAGCAATGACACTCCAGCTCTCACCATATCTGTCGCAAAGCTATCACAATATTGGACCTCTTAATTTCTAAGCCATGACGGAACTAGTTTAGCCTACACAAAACACCCCAGAGCAGGCTCTTAACCGAATATAAAGTGTTAGAAGGATGACATACCGCTGTAGTTAGATGATAAAGCTTCTGACACCCTAGCAGATGCTATTTTTTCTCAGCAGAACAGCAATTCTCATAACAACCCCAAGAAGCTGAGCCCAGACACACAAGCACATCAGAGTGGCTGCTGAACTGGGACTGAGGAATTTAAACAGAAGTGAAAAACCTGCCCACCTTAGTCAATCGCCTAAGCGGAAGCCTACTAATTACAAGCCAGAACAGGGACCAACCAACCAGGCTGACGTCCCAGTCCTGACAAGAGGAGAAGAGAGGCACGTTAAATACAAAGATTTAACTGTACCTTAGGCAACATTTGGTCTTGCTGGTAGAAGAATATACAAATTCAGTTTAATGAGCTTTAATCAGACACCATGCATCTCTTGGGACTTCTGCTAAAAAAGGCTGGACTCTGTTAGGGTTCCTCTAACAAACCCATTGGCAGAGGTTTGGGAAGGACCATGCTGAAATCTGTGAACCAACAGCTCCTGTTTCGTAGCTGCACAACAGAGGAGGCAGTAACAGATTTGTAGTTCAGAGATTGAACTAATTTGTTAGTTTTGGCAGCCAGAAACATTTGTTTATGAATCAGAAATTAATCCTTTATGAGTGTCCTTCCTATCAAGTCAGTGCTTGATAAAAAAAACCCCAACAAACAAAATGACAAAACCAAAACGACACACACCACAAAAACCACCCCAAAACTTCTTTAAACAGCGAGATGAACACTGAAGTATTGTACAACACACAAGACTGTCCATAGAAGAGACAGAGACTCCCCATGTGATTTCTTTAGCCATGGTTTACGGAAATCAGTAGAAAAGAGACCAAGGGGAAAGGACAACCTGAGTTCAAGACCGAACTATTTGAATGCCCAGACCAGAATCTTGGCAAGAGAGGAAAACAACCACACACAATGCGCGCTTTTTTGTATTTCTTTTGGGAAACAGCTCAAGACCATGGTAGCCCTGTCCTTTCTGCTCAAGCCTGTAGACCAGCTGGAGAGACACTTCTCATTTTTTTTGTGAAATTCTGTTCCAAGCAAGCTTTTGACTGCTGGGATCACACTTACTTGGCTTTGGAAAGCTAAATCTGGACTGTTTTGTTGATAGGGAACGGCGGAAAGCAAGTGACATGACAGGAGGAGGAGGAGATTTCGTAAATGAGAAGCACACTTGCATCAGGTGCAAAGGAGAAAAAAAGTATATTGATGGCTTTTGCACTAGAATTATACTGACATTATTTCACCCTTCTCATAACTGCAAATGAGAAGTAAGATTAATTTTACAGCAGCGATTTTCCCCATGACTTCAACAGAATTAGATTAAATTAATGTTTCAGTTGTGCTTAATCTAAATTTCTGTCTTCTAAACTGTAGGCAAATGGCTTCTAATCACTATTTCTGTACCATCTGATGTTAAAGGTTCATCAATTTTATTTCCCACCAATATGATTAAACTCTTATTCAGGCAAGAAAACATTGTTAGTAAGCAAATCAATTTTTTCCTAAAACTCTCTCATGTACTACCAGTTAATAGCTTGTTCAACCAAAAGAGTAAAAATGCACTGGTTTGGGGCTTATTTTCTAGCTATATGACGAGTTGTGAGTGGGCAATGTTTCTCCCTTCTAATTCTGCCTGTCCCAGACTTGCAACATATAGTACATAAATTTGAATCCCCCTCTATACAACTTTTTAGAAAGAATGAACTGTTAGAATCATAAACAGCCAAACAGCATGATTTTAACTTCTTTAATGAAGGACAGAATGAATTTCTACTTTATAAACTGTAACTCCAATTAATACCAAGAATAAAACACCCTGCACTATTATCAAAAAGTCATAAAACATCTGGTTTTAACAATAATCTGGCTGAAGAGTACTATACATAAAAGAAATAAAATTCCTTACTGCTGTTCATTATCATCTATCTTTCAAATGATAACAGGCTCACATATTAACTACAGATATTAGGTAAGTAAATTGTATCACGATGCCCCGAAAAGCTGGCACACCAACTGCTGGAAGAGCACATAACCATTAAATCCGTGAGATCCTTTCTCTGCCAGCAGCATGATTTCGCAACATAACCCTTTGTCAGTCATTTACCTTCAGCTGTACTTGTGAAATATATCCCCCCATAAGCACTTTATGCATTACAACTGGGTCTAATAAGTGAAAAAGCCTTTTCCAGGTGGGGCAGGGGGAATTAAGGGGTTCCTGACACTGTTTACAGAGAAACAAGTACAATAACCTGCCAGCAGCACAACAAAGAGCGAACTCTGCCATTTCAAGATTACTTTGCTGTACAGGTATAATAAACATACCGGAGGACAAAATTGATCTGTTACAGTCATATATCTACTTAATTTAGAGTAAGGGCACAGTGTAAGCTTTGCCATTTTAACGAGATGACGAGGCTCACTGAGGCACGACTACCGCACACACCCGGTCAGAAGCCCTTTTGGAAAAGTCAACCCAGAATTTCAACCTCAGCTATCAGCCCTGATGCCGTACCACGGCTTTTGGGGACCTTCCCTCCTCCCAGCCCAGCTCAGTTTGGTTTGTGAAGCAAAGAAAAGCAAGGAAAAGGGCTGTGCTCACCCCTCTCCTACTGTCACTCCTCTGCTGCCAGTGCCCACTACCTCATTGGCAACCACCCCATTAAGACCCAGTAGAGCTCTGGTGCAGCTGGTTCCTCAGCTGGCCCTAATTTTAGGTAGCCAGCTCCATCGAGCCAAATCCTGAGCAGAAAGGAGAGGGGACCACTTCTCCCCAACCAGTACGTTCTCCCTTCCGCACCCCGGAAAGGGCAAGGACAGGACTCGGTGTCGCCCTGGGCAAGCACAGCCACCTCTGTGCCTTGCAAAGAAAAAGGCATTTATTCATGAACTGACAATCCACCCTGTCCTGCTTAGCAAGTTTTCCTTCCCCATGAAGCATTAATAATATATTTTTATCTACTTTCAACACCATGCCTATATGATAACATGTTTAATTCCTTAAGAAAAATAAACTCTGCCTCTAGCGAGGATAACTTCTGCAGCATACCAGCCGACGTAGGGTTTAGAAAGCTGGCTGGTTACAAACAATCAAAGGTTTGAACAAAAGATAAAATGCTCATCTGGGCCACCATTTCTGCCAAGAAATTCAACGAAAAGTGAGGAAGAGCAAGGAAAGAGGATAAAATATCACTGACTTGATGAAAAAAAAAAAAAAAAAAAAAAAAAAAAAAAAAAGTCTGCAGATGACACTGGCCTGGAAGGAAGAAAAAAATAACAAAAAGCATATCACTAGGCATAATTAACAGCTGCGTAAGAAACAGGCCAGATTTCAGAGGAAATCCTCCTTCTGTAGAGGTTTAAGGGCGACAATAAAGCTTAAACTGTCACAAGCACTTGATTAGTACATCACAGATGGAATTTAAAACTGGCAGGTTAATAATCAAGAACTCCCCAGGGTATCAGAGTCCCATTAATGCACCTCCTCCTTTACCTGGACCAATCGACCTACATTCATACTTTCCCACCACCTGACAAATACATCTGCTGGTAAAGAAACAGCTTTTCCTGGAGACGGATTAAATATTTATGCCATACTATTACTGATGTAAACACTTCTCCTACACAATTTTTCTAGATATAGATCAGCAGCTTCATTGCAAAACTTAATCGTGCACTGTTCCCTGAAAACTGCTTAAAAGTATGTTTTAGAAACTGTTCACAGAAGGTAGTAAAACATACTTAAAGTCACGTAAAACTTATAATCATTGTTCCAGCCATTTTAATACTGAAAAACAACTGTGTTCAGAAGTTGAACAGCCTTTGCTAACACTACATATGCCCTTCCAATACCTAATTAGCTGATAATACTCCGGGTGCCTGTAATGCACAATTCAAATGCCTTGCTAACCAATGTGTTTAGTATTCTGCAAAGAAGTCTTCGCACCAATTAAATCCCTTCTTATTATGAAAATGCTTCCATACTGTTGTAATAACACAGGATAACACAGTCAATGCTACTAATCATGAGGCTATTCTTTGAATAATTGCAGGATTTATGAGTAATCATTGCTAAAGATATGCTACTATTCAGTACAGAGTACACAAAATCTAATAATACCTTTCAAATAAATCTGATTAATGTTACAGTATCCTTTAAGTGAGGCATGTACATAAAAAAATCTTCCCAAACCACTGAGAAGCAGTATTTTACAGTGCAATAATTTACTGCAGCAATTCCACAGTAATTTACAAGCACAGTGATTTACAAGCCTATGCAGACAACAAAAATCTATTTTTCTGCTCAATATCTGAAAATATTGCTAAATATGAGGTTTGATCTGAGAGGAGATTATTACTTCTATTTCCCCTATACCAGGTGTATTAGGAGAGACTTTGCTCACAGGGAAGTTTAGGGGCAAACTCAGGAAGGAGCCCAGATTCCCCATCAAGCAAGCCACAGCAAGTCAAGAACCTGCAATATCCCCACACAAGTTTCTAATGGTACTGGCTTATAGCTCAGTCCAGTTCTAAAATTTCTGCTGCAATCATGTTCAGCTTTTGAAATACTTCATTCTTGATCAAAATAATCAAATACTTTACTTATAAAACAATATATATACACAACTTATTACACACTTAAACACACTTAAGATGTTAGGGTTACCTAAAGCAGAAAACTATGGGGCTGCAGAGCAAGAAACTCCTACCACCAAAAAGATGATAACACTAAGAGTTAGAACTAGTAGGAACTTCAAGAAAATCAAGGAGACTTTCAGTAAATAACTAAACATGTTCATTTACAAAGCACAACTAAAGAATGAAACTAAAACCCAACAATTACTGAAAAATCTTCAACATAGTACCAGAATGGAAACACTTTAGAGAGAAACGTTTAATTATTAACTTACAGAACTCACTGAAAGTGATTTTCACAAGCACCACTAGCCAAAAACCTGCAGAAGTCAGTGTGGCGGGGAAGAAACACAGAGGCAGATTAGGTCACTTAATCACAGGGCAAATTAGTCCCAAAATTCCTTCACCTGTGCCTTTCGCAACACCTGAACTGAAAGTGCCCCACGAACCCCAAATCCTTCCAACCTCCCACCATTCGCTCCTAGAAACAGCCCAGACAAGGGTCAAGCCGATGCACGTGTGTGCACTCTCCTCGCCTCCCGAACGGGCACGGGACTGGCGAAGCCGGCCAACGGCGCGATTGGAGTCACGCTTCAAGGGGGGAAGGCGGGTTTAGCATTCACCGGGGTCCACAAGGGAAAAACAAAGGACCAAGTTCTGAAATCGGTACCTTGAAGACCCAACCTCCCCACCCCCCCTTACAGATTAGCTGTCTGTGGGACTTTCTGATAACAGCGTATCTCTGGAGCATTAACTGCGAGGGCTACGCTTGCATTCTCGTCATCTCGGCAAGTTCCAGGTTGCCTGTATTGCTTTAAAAATACGATATCCACACCTTCTGGCAAATATTATTTAAATTGCATCTGTCTGCAATGTTCGTTTAGAATTCAAAAGGAAAAGGTGAGGATGTCTGCTAAACAGTAAAATCATTTAGCCAAAAAATGGACATGGATAACTTCAAGTTCACTAGAAGCATTTATTTGTAAAAATTAGTCTCTAAGATACCAGTATTAACATATTACATACAAAATATTGTGAATACATATATAGAGAGAAAGTGAAAAATCTCAACAATCTGCTATAAACAAATCTGTTTATTTTTCCTTCAGAAGACATTGGTTACTCAAGCAAACCACTCTATTAGCAAATCCCTCCAAAAAGAGATTAAATATTCCACAGAGCAACTAATAGTAGGTAAAGTGTTGCTTTTGGTCTCCTGCCCAGTGAATGCTTTTCTAAAGTCTCAAAAATATTACTATGCCAACCATCACTACACCACATAGGACGCTACCTCTTCCTTTTTTAAAAGCAAATTACCCACACACCAAAACCGAAATATTTACTGAGTTTATTATGTCTCAATCAGATGGACAAAGCTCACACAAAAGGCATTAGTATCACCAAGTCAAGCGAAGCAATTTCACATTAACAATAGTATTCTGCAGCACCCTGCAGAAATTTATTACCGAAAAGAAAAAGGAATCTTTCTACACAAATACAGCATTAGACAATTAAAATAGTAAGATAAAAGCAGACATGAAAAGCTCATCAGCAAGACAGCTATTCTCAAAATGTCTTTAACTTTAATGGGAAAAAAAAAAAAATCTAATTCTTATTTTAATGGACCCAAATCACATCACTAAATACATTTTACATTAATATACACTGTGCCTTCAGGGACAGCAGGTTACTTCTAAATAACAACAAAGAGATTTCTACCCAGGGCAAGGTCCTCAAATTATATATTATAGGTATCAAATCAGAGATCTACCTTAATTCAAACTGGGGTCTCAGCGTGGGGAAAAAAATACAATCTTCATTTTCCTAGAATGTTAAATTTTGGTTTTTGAATGCTGAAGGTTTGTTTGCTGACTTTGATCAGGAGCATTCTTAAAATCTTCTCACGTATATATGTGCCACGTACTCTACAAGCGATTTGGGGCAATCTATCAGTTCATTATAGCATTCTTCTGAAATTATATGATTTTTTTTTTCCCCAAACATGTAAAACGGGTAAAAAGGTATTTATCTAAGCTGTACAAGTATTTTGCATACATGGAAAAAATTTGTTTTACCAAAGTAAATATCTGAAAATGTTAGATTCAAACCCAGTTCATTACATTCGGGTAGCCATGGAATCATGTAAGGTTTTCTTTCTTTTCTTTTGTTTTATTACATAAGAATCTTTAATATGTAATGGAAGCAATAACGATTTCATTAAACTACAGAACAGAAAGGCAGAGGCACCAAATTGGTATAGTTAGAAGGCTCAGATTAATAATTTCTGACAGCCAATCTAATCTTCTAGTGGTAAAGCAAGTAAAGAAGATTGTATGTCTGAAATTTTTACCAATGTTTCATGAATGTCTTTGCATATATATAAAGTGTACTGTCAGCGTGTGCCACATCCCCAGGCAGGTGAATATGAGAGGTTCTACCCTGGCATCCACAGAAATGGTTCCACAGTGTTTGAAAGTGACCACTTTTAGCGAAAAAATTCCACAATAGCCATTTTTACCAAGCATACACCACTCGGCATCATCGCCAGCACCTCCGCCTGTCCACACCTTTACCTTCTCATCCTGAAGTTCAAAGATAAACAACCTTTCTCTGCCTTCAAAGCTGTCACTCGGAAAGCCACCCACGGGCAAAATCACAACTAGGCAGGAAGTTGTTAAATAAATGAAGTGCATGCCTTAACCCATCATTTGAATCAATGTATGACATGTAATATGCAAACAAATAATACAATGACCCATATTAACAGCTTTACATTTACTTGTCTAGTATATATTTTTTCCAGCACCTGGCAGTCATCATTAATATTACATTTAATAGGTATATGCACTACAGTATCATCCAGAAACACAAGGTGCAGGAGTAATATGCCAAATAGAACATCTTGAAAAATTTCAATGCTAATTTAACTGCACAGATTTTTTTGGATGCCCCGTAGACCTTTGTTAGGTACTCATATACAATCCACTTCAACAAACAGCTTCATATAACAGGAACTTATTTTATGCAGATAAAATACCCAAGCACAAAGAGTAACAGAATCTCAGAACACAGAAAATTCTCCATTGGTTTTTGATTGGTTTTGCTTTAATCAATGTAGTTGATGATAATTAAGCCTCAAAACCTGCATGCCTAAATGACATACTGCAATTTATTTTGATTAGAGAGTCTGGTTTATCATTTGTAGCTCGCCATTTAAAAGCAAACACAAAATCACATGTCTCCTTGGTAACAAATTGAGCCCAGTTCAATACCCAAAAAAGTCTTTCTGAGCCGCGATGGGCAGTCCCACCTGTCCCCTCCGACCAGGGATGGCAGCTGAAGGGACCTCAGCTCCCACCACCCAGCAGCAGCCGCCTGGAGACGGGCAACCATCACCGTTTGGGTGCAGGTGACAACAAAGACTTCACGATGCCATTATCAAACACTTTGTACGGTCAGGCCCGTAAACGCGTGCCAACAGATCTGTGGTTTTGTTCAGCTGCCCTAATTCCAGAGGCTTTTGGCATGACCCAAACCCCAACCGCTCCAAGGCTTGCACCAAGGACAATTCCCACTCTCTCACTTTTTTTCTGATATCTGCTATTAGTTGTTTGTGCTCCTGTGTAGTGAGTGATAGCTGATGAATATCTCCCCAACTGCACTACGTGAAACTGCATCATGGAAGGAACCTGTTATTGATGGCACAATACATTATAATGGAATTTTACAGAGATCTTATGGATTTCTTCCCCTTTCACCTATCAGCATTATTTCAGAAAAAGGTTTAAGCAAGAGTCAACCTGACTTTTGTTTTAATCTCTCAACTATGACAATATAATTAAGCTGTGAATGATATATCAAAGTGCCATACACAAAGACGAATTGACAGGAGTAATTTTTACTACTCAAAAGCCCTCAGTTTCATATATCATAATATCCTGTAAAGCAAGCCCACTGACATCTGCTTGACTGTAAAAGCAATAGCTCGGTATAAATCTCAATTCATCCTTCAAACAGGCATATGTGCTCCCTGCTTATTACTAGCGCTGTGGGCATTACTACAGTTGAAATCGGCATCATTCATTATTTCATTTCTTTATTAACTGCTTACTACTGATCGGAGGGCAGCACTTGCCATATTCTTCTATGACTGTTTCATGGAAGTGCTCTGCTTAAGTTTCTTTAAACATTTTATCATCTTTACAGATATTTTGCTTCTTTTGAAGGTATTGAAGAACAGAATTTGGCATATCTGGTTGAGATCCAAATAGGTGTCCTCCTTTTTAATTAAAAAAAAAAAAAAAAAAAAAAAAAAAAAAAAGGAGGATTTGATTTTGTTCTTTCTTATTTTACTTCTAGTCTTAAAGCTTTTCAGGGATGAAGCAGATCTTAGTTCCGTACCTACAGGAATGAGAACCTGGTTTACAGCTAGGATCCTAGGGCACTACTCCAATGCAATTATTAATATCATCACCATCAGTATCAGCCCAATCAATCTGAGTACGTGCTTCTAATGAGTTCGTGTCTTGAGGCAGTTAATGTTCAGACTGATTTGGGGTGGGTTTGTTGCTAAATAACCATTCTTTGCAGCAAATACATTGAAAGCTTTGTCAAACCAAAATCAGTATTCAGAAAGCAACTATGAAAAATCTGATTACAGAAAAAAGTTATCAACAGGAGCAGATTAACCTAGATCATTTGGGGGGTGAATTGCATTTACTGGGTTAAGAGATATGGCTTGGCCAAAAGGCAAATTGCTTATATCTTCGGGTTCTTCTGGAGAAGAATAAAATAATTTCCTTGAAATAAATCAATTATACACAAAAGATTAAATACTCTCCTGTATAGACCATGTGTAGAAGGAATGCATGCTATTTAATTGCCCGTTTTGGCAAAACAGAAATTCGGGAAATTTGTTTTCTGTGTATTCATGTGTGATTCATTAAAATAAATCTCCACGCCTTCCTCGGAGAACACCAGGGACAATTCTTTCTTTGCATCAGATGCCAGAGAACTTCAAATTTGACAAAAAAAAAACCCCACAACAATGTAATTTGCACTTGTCTGATAAAATACTCTGCTACAGAAGTTCCAATCATGAATAATTACCATTCAATCATACAAAGCAGTTTTGTGCATATGAGTGGATTTACAGTGATAGACTCATTTTCAGCTGCCTGTTTGCAAGTATTTGTATTAGAAAGACACCATTTCCAAGCAAGCATATAAAGAAAAGTGAAGGTGAAAACTTTTTCATTATCTTAGAATACAGCCTATTACCTATATCACTTTCTCAGATATCCATCCATCCAGCCTAATGAGTCCTATGATTTAGTCAGAACACATTCATAAAGATGATTCATAGTTGTTATGCAGCCACTTGATGTTAATAGCAAAGCTGATGTCTTAAATCACAGCTGTTTCCCTATGATAGCCAAGGGGCAAAGCGACACTTTCGAAAACAGAGGAAAGAATTTATTAGAGCAACTTTCCGAAAGCAACATTTACAAGAAAAATGTGAAGCCAAACATCAGGGTCAAAAGTGCTATAACCAAATCACCAGACAGTATTAGATGCCGTATAGTAATCTGCATAACTAAGAAGTTAGTAGTTATTGGTCCTCCCCCTGCGTATGTTCACATTGCCAAAAATTTCCTTCATCTGGGTTAAAAACTTTTATATTTATTTTTAATTTTATGTATAAACTGTTCTTGGTGTTCTATAGAGATGCATAGTAACCTGTATATACTTAATAACAAGAGGGAAGTGTCAGTTCTTTCGTATACTAGCAAGCATTTAACCACCACTTAAAGGACTAAATTTTAACCAGAAAAAATGTCTTCTATTTAGCAGTTGAAGCAACCTGCTGATTTTTAATTATATCAACTAAGAGACAGATAATACAGCACGTTAAGAGTACCAGTACTAAGCCAGCAACAAACACCAAATGACCCAGTGACTTCAGGAAAAATACTTACACCTTTCAACTTTAGGTCATTAATAAGTTTTGCTGGATCACAGAGTATCCAGGGTTATTACAGAGCTGAATCATCTCTACCTATACCCCACTCAGATGCAATTCAGTCCAAAAACACTAGATTTATGTAGTTTGCTGAAGCTGGAACTTTAAAGTATATTGTAGCTTCACAGCCAGGAAGGAAGGAACATACGAGTAAATTTGGCATTGCACAAAAGATAACAATTAGGTATAAGATACCCATCGGCGCTTGGAAGCCTCTTAGGAGATTCGTGGATAAAGAGATGTTGCAGCATCAAGCTCTAGTGAGAAACGGGTGCATTTTTAACTAGAACCACCAACCCGTG
>KL267839.1:11987-39445 GCA_000699545.1 Podiceps cristatus | reverse complement strand
TTTGCCTTCCTCATCGCTATTAAAAACATCTAAATTAATCCAGCAGGATTTCAGGAAAGCAGTGAATGAGCTGTGATCTTGCAAAGCGGTAGTCTGATTTCTGACTCCATTCTTCTGGCCAGCAATTGTAACAATAGGAATACTGAAGTCAAGTTCCCATTACCAACCAGAAGGTATTTTTAACAAGGAATGAAATGACTGACAAACTGGAAAAAAACAAGGAGATGAGAACAAGATGTGCATACACCCTGGCAGAGTGGAATAATTGCATAGATTAACTAGGTCAACTCCAGGTATAGATTTCTTTTAAGACGATCCAAAAAGGTATGAAAAGCTGCAAGTGAAGGCACGCTCAAAAAGAATTCACAACTGCAAACAGGCTTGTCTTACTCAAATCAAGGGAGGCAAAACTGAAACCACCTACCCTAAGGAGCTCCCACTGGAAAGCCGGTCTTACTTCCCAACTTGCTCGCTGGAAAGCTGCTGTGGAATAACCGGAGTGACGGACGAGCACATGTCGCACAACAACTACTTCATGATATTTTTGTCAGGTGATTTGCAACCAGAAGCCTGGATTGGATAGGAAATTATCTTCTTTACAACCGCCGTCTAGTATTTTGCATTAGAAGCACTTGCTGTTCAAAATCCATGAATATGGGAATTGCTGCCTTCATTGCACCTTTTTTCTGAAGTGAGCTCTGAAGTTTCCTATTAGTATTTAGATTTGTAATGTGATTTTCAATACAGAGCTAAGCCTTTGTAACCAAAATAAAGAAGTGAAAGAAGGTCAAGAAACACCCTGTTAAAAAACAAGCCTTCCAGTTTTGGAGAAAAGGGGAGGTTATTTTTTAAAGGAAAAAAAAAAAAAAACCACTGAGTTGGAAATTGCTGACGGCTCTTGGGGAGCTGTGGATCAGTTTGGTTAGTGGGTTTGGTGGAGGAAGTAGGAAAAAGACATGCATACGCATGCAGATTTCCTCCAGCTGCTAAATGCACATGGAGATTTTTAATTTATAGATCTTTTGACCCTTCAAGTGGCTTTTAATCTTGTGAACTCGCTTTATTGTATTCTTAATTTAAAAAAAAAAAAAAAAAAAAAAAATTTTTATTTTTAAATTAAAAAAAAAAAAAAAAAAAAAAAATGAAAGAGAAATGCTAGAATTAGAATCCACAAGGCTCAAGCAGACCATCAAGAGAACCGTGCATTTCTGGAAGTGCCGAAACATTAGTTGTATAATGAGAAACTGATGTTAATCCTAAAGAAATCTGAGGTCTTCCCCTTAACTACACATGTGGCTCAAAAAGAAAGTGCTTCAGCACACAAGTTCAATAAAGCCCCTGGAAATCTCCGTTTCCCACGCACAAGGACACACACAGACCCACAGACCTGGTGCCAGAACCCCAGGGAAAGGGCAGCTGAAGTCCAGGCACTGGGGCATTTTGTTACAAGCAAGCGTTCATCTGCCAAGCGAACCCCGGAGTGGAAAAACCCAGTCTCATGAAGGCAACTGGCTTCAGGAAAGGAAAGATATGAAAAATTCAGAGCTGGGGAAAACCTCTTGCCTCTACACCACACTCCATCACACGCCACCTCCTCTCTGAAGGAAAGCTAGCTCAAAATAGATGCAGATGTCACATCTTTAGCAGGCTGGAAATTCACTCCCCCCTACCTGTGCGGAGCAGCAAGGAGACATCGCTGTACACGGTATTTCTCATTTAGACTTCTGCATGGCGACACGCAGATGAACTGTTGCACCACGCTGGGGTGGGAGTCTCCATACGCGTGAAATCTTGCATGTGCTGGCAATCTTGGCTCAGAGCCTCCAGATGAATGAGGAACATGATCTTACTGATAAGAATATGTATAAAATAAAAATGTACAACTTCCCATGACTGGTAAGTCCTCTACTCCCTTTTCCACCCAAATATCAAAACCTAAGGATATTAGGTAACTGTAAACAAGGCTAGAGACCATTGCACAAATTCTTATCCTAGAATGCTTATCCAGGCTGAACTGAAGCACTATTAGTGCAGGAGAAAAAAAAAGACTGAAACAAAACAAAGTAAACTACTGAAGAACAACATGTCGTTGTAAATTAATGGAGTTTTGGGAGGATCCAGGAAAGTTCCTGAAGTTTCTTCCTCCTCTTTATAATGTCATGCTTCTAATTTACTTCATTTATATTAATAAACACTGGATTACACAACTATTAGTCTAGTTGAGAACTGCACTAAAGCTCACTAAATCTGTCTCTAATTACTATGATTAATGGCCCAAAACGATCAGCTTCTGAAATTAACAACCTAAAGAAACCAGTATAGAATAAAGGATAATTTTCTTGGTAAATAGGGTCTTCAGACGTTTTAGGTAACAAAACCTTGAGCAGTCCATTCAGTAGTACTACATTCTAATTCACTGTAACTACCGATTTACATAGATTTGCATCAATTATGTTGCCACTATGTATTTCTTTGAGATTAATTATTGTTAAATTGCACTAAAACTTAGTCTCGTTCTTATTTTAATACTGCAGAAATGGTTCTTCAAGAGCTGACTACCTTGGCCTTGCTGTTTTTCTGCTTCCAGAGTGCGTACTACGTATGGGTTTTTGTATTACTACTCCTACTATTCACCAATACTTATTTTTAAAGGACAAACTCTCCATTTCATGCCTGAGGTTTGTAAGGCAGACTCCTAACACTTCAAAGATTTATTGACAATTTATCAAATGTAACAGCTAAAATACTCATAGGAATTACAGTTCTTGATTAATTCTGAGATTAGTACTCCAATGTCTGCTATTTTACAGTGATTTTTAAAGGCTATTAAAGCAAGCTTATCACACAACCTAAGTTAATCATACAGTTTACATGTCAGAGAGACTATAAGGAGAGTCCTATCAAACCCACAAATGAAGCATCAAATATTTTCAGTTGTAATACCCTCAGATATGGATTTCTACATTTGCAGTTTTACCCAACAATGAAGATAGTTGCAAGGCCTGAGCCAACTCACAAACATGATCAGCAGTGTAGCTGCAAATGAGATCTTCCCGCATCTTTACCATCCTCAAACTCCAAAAAAAGCTTCTCCCACCCCTTGAATGCAAGGCATCTAGTAAGGAACACATCTACTATTGATATCTTTATTGACTTCTGAAGAGGAAGACAATAAGCTCCCCAAGCATCAAGACACAGTGTTATGGGTTAAGAGGAAAAGAAAGTCCTTCAACAACATTCAAACGAACGGCAGTTTCCTTTGCCATCTAAGACACACATAAAATTTAGTGTTTGCTCTTCTAAACAAGGATTGATAGCTCTTGCTCAGTGTATCTTCATCAGCAGACTTTTTTCTCCAACATCTCTCATCAGACACGCTTTTATTTTTTTCCCTTAAACTAAAACATGAACAACCCTGCATGGAAAATTAAACCCTGCAGAACATAATGAGAAAATTTCCCACAGCTGCAGGGAACCTAAGGGATTGCTCATTAAAAATTAGACTTCAAACTATATCGATACGGTCAATGCCAAAGGAAGGAAGTATCTGTCTCAAGACTGGCAGAAACCATTGACATTTCTGTTCTGTCCTTTCTCATCATGCCATATTCCTAGGACCACTTGAATATTATTTAACTATGTGCTTCTATTGCAAATAACCAGCATAATGGCCATGGCTTTTATTTCTCTTCCTCTTTTGTTATGGCATTAGAGTGTGCAATACAGTTGTGGCATTTGGTCTTCTACTATAGGTCTCATATTTCTGCTGGGAGCTTTTTGTACTCATGTATTGTGTACTCATTCAGCGGGTCCTCCTGGACCAGTCACCTGCTGCATTCCTCTGTACCAGCGTCCTAACGTAGATGCCACGTATTTCGTTGTCCTACAGGTCCTGTTGCCCTTTTTGTAATAAGTTAAAGGCAACAGTCTTTGAAATCAGAGAAGCCTCTCTCTGACACAGGATTGAAAAGAAAAAGACAAATATCCAACTTTCAAATATGAATTGAAAAGCTAACAGAACCTACAACACTACTGGTGGAGAACGTGCTTCCACTTGAAGATTCTTATAAATTTCAAATTACATACCCAGTTTAAACAAGTTTGTGTTCCGTACTTCTGTCATCATCCCAGTTAATAACATTCATTCTTTAGTACAAGTGAATAACCAAGACAGCAAAGATTAAAAGGGAATTTCAATAGCTAAAACAACTGGTTTGGCAGCCACATGGATGAAACAGGAGTGGTTCAACCACTAAATTCTCACACATCAGTCTGGGAATGCCCTGCAGAGGACTACTTGAGACACACTACAGGCTGGTGTGTGGAAAACCTAAGTACGAGATTGTTTCAACATGAGAGGTACATTTGAATGCTCTTCAAAGCAATTGTGAAAGCTATGCAAACCCCACTTGATTCTATTTGGAAGGTTATTGGGAAATGGCAAATTAGTCATAGCTGAGTGGTTTTGCTTCTGTTGTCGTTTCCTGAAATGCCAGAGCTTGCAACTAACTTGAAAAATCTCAAAAATACTTTTGATACTTGAAAAAATTACCAAATGCATCCCAGACCTTATTGCACTGTGATCACCCCTCTGTGTGATAAAACATGAAGATGAAAAGTGAAAAAAAAAAAAAAAAAAAAAAAAAAAACCAGCAAAAAACAACACAACCTCTTTTAAGTGAAAGAATTGCACTATTTCCATAACTAGAAAATAGAACTACAATGAAAAATGACCTGATACTGTGTTTTGCAGGTTCCTGAGTTGCGGCAGCGGGAGGGGGGCACGGGGGACATCGCTGCTAATGCTGGAAAGTATCCAATATATAATGCTGTAATTAAGCCTCCTGTAACTGACTTAAATATTTATCTATCTTTTTAAACTGATTCATTCTACAGAATGAGACTCCCAACTACTTTTCTGTAAAGGAGGTAAAAGGAAATGGCCACTTTGGCAGCTGGGCTTTCCTCTTTCCAAAACTATAGCTTCCTTCCCTTTCTGTAACAGCAGAACCTGAAGGAACACGTTAACCTCTTCTGCGACACTTCGACTAGACCTTTCACTTACTTTTCCCGAATTCACCTCATACTGAAGAATAAAACTACACGAATTTCATCTTCTTTCAAGTCTCAACAAGAAATTTCATACAACTCTATCCATCTGAAGTGACCTTGCAAAGTGTAGAGCCTTACTGATGTATTTCTTAGCTCAGACTGAATCAGCAAGAATAGACCCACTTGCAGATACCCTGAAGACTAAAAAATTGTAATTTGCTCCTGTGCACGTACAAGATAAACATAATTTGTGAAAGTATTCGTGTGTATAAGATTTCCCAAGGCTTCATGTGACACAAGTTCATAAAACATATTTGTGCCTGATGGTATATATTTTATACCACCACCACTCACCTCTCTTCTGTTACCATGAATTTTCATTAAGGGAAGAACATTTAAACAAGTAAGGAGACTTTTAGTAGTAGATGATTGAGTGAAGGTGATCTTGAGTTAGAACTATGTTTGCCCCATTAAGACTATTGTATTAATGACACCGTGAAAAGACAGTAATATCACGTCCCACTTTCTGAATTACATTCTTGCTAATGGTGGCTGCTAAAAAATGTCCCAAGAGCTAAATTTCACATTAATAATTCAATCGAGGGGATTTAGAATAGGAGTTTTTAAAACAATAAAGAACCTGAGAAACTCATTTAGATAAATACACTTTAGAGTTATTATTTTAGTAATGCCTGAACCACTTTCTTTTTATTTTGCAATCTCTTGTAAGGGGTTGTCCTTATTTAGGTGCCACACTAAAAATTATTATCATCAGACAAGGATACATTATAAAGGCATTGCTGCTGTTAGCAGCAGTTTTTAATCTGACTCCACAGTCTCTATTGCAAAGAATTCAGGGAAAATTCAGTTTACTGCAAAGACAGAATCATGCTGGGTTTTATACCTCTGCATGAATAGGAAACATACATCAACACCAGATTCCCAAAACCTTCCACATGAAATTCTCACTGACTGTAAAAAGGAAGCCCTGATATATATATATAAAAAAAATATAGTCCATAGGGTTCCCAACCAATACACTCAAACGTTGTAATTGCAAATATCTATGTTTTGTACAGACCGCTGAAAAAAGGGCCCATTTTCTTCTCACGTCTGGGAGCCAATTAAGCCACTTTCAAGACACTAAACACTGCTGTGACATACAAAATCTAGGCCCAACAAAACCTTGAAGACCTTGGAATCCGTTCATGCTGAGAAAAGCCAGTGTAAAGTTTCTTAAAAAAAAAAAAACTTCTAATTTTACATTGTGCAACTGTACCATGTGCCCAGTGGTGAACAATGACAACTGACAAATGCTCAGAGCTTCTGCAAGCTTCATCACTTTACAAATATGAATTTATTTTTGAAGAGGCAGTCTTCTCATACTATTTCCTACCTTCAACATCACATTCGGTCTTACAGTTTCAGAACTCCCACCTTACTGCAACAGGGTTATCCCTAAGTAGGAGAAAAGGAAGTAAAACTGAAACAGACAAACCCCAAAGGTCTTTCAAATGGACAAGGTTTGCAATTCTCCAGGCAGAGATGTTACTACAAAAAGGACAATCCTTAAGATAAAAATTGGTTAGATAAAGGATGCAAGTAGGGCAAGATTAAAAGGCCTAGTAAAGAATAAGAAATATCATATTCAGATTGGTGCTTGTAGCCCGCATTTGATAAGACCACATGCCATTCCTTGTATGAAGGGAGCTGATTCTTATAGACGTTCATTTTAAGTCTCCCTCGAATGAGACTGATCTCTTGAGAAACCAGATTATATATAACATAATATATTTTAAAAGAATAGTAATTAATTTTTTTGAAAAATCACCTTCTATTCATTAAATTAAAATAGCCATTCTACCTAAATTAAAATAGGTTACCCATTCTACCTATTAGAATAGGTTTTTACCTGTTAGGAAAAGTTGGCAAATTGAGGTTCATATAGACACAAAACCTTCCTACTTGCAGGCATCTCCCCTTCCCCACGCACAGATCTCTCCAAGTTCTCTATTTACAGAAGCAGCCTCATGACTCAAGATTAGCTTGTGTGTTCTACCTGGAGTTTCAGGGCAAGACTGTTGTACACCCAGTTAATGAGGAATAAAAATTGATCAAAAGAAGTAAATCTTTATTATATTTAAAGGAAGGCTTCCACAGACTACTGATACAATACAGTAGAAGTCCTGCAGCACCATTATGGCCACACTTCTAATCACAGGTCTTCAAAACACTGATTAGGGCACTTAACATCCCCGTTCCACCACCATAAATAGAGGATTATTGAGATTTTTCTATAGAAAAACAGTTTTCCCCCAGAAAGCACTGGTTCTGAAATAAAAAAAAAAAAAAAAAAAAAAAAAGCCAAAAAAAACCACAACAAGAAAAAACACTACCCAAAAAGTGAAACAAAAACTAAACAAAAACATAAACATGAAAAAAAATAGAAAAATAAAAAATAAAAAAAAACACACATGAAGAAGTTTCAAAGAAATGCATGCTAAAAACCTCACTATAAAGTTTCATATTCTGGAGAAACTGCTCAAGTTTCCATGCAAGCACTATAATGCTCGAGCATTTAGCTCTTCCAGTGCGTGCGCTCTGCCTTCGCTTTCCGTCATCTTGTGAGAAAAAAAAGGTGGGGAGTGGCAGAGAGCAAGAGGGAAACATCTCCTGAGCATCTCTAATTACAAGCACCACCATCCTCAAAGAGAGGTTTAATTGGCGTGATTCTTATTTTAGCCTAGTCAGTTCACTCATATTTAACAATTACTGAAAGACATTATGTTGTTTGTCTTGAAATAATTTTTAGATGCCATTAGAAGCCGGACCTCAGCAAATATTCTTAATATAATTTGTCATGAACAGAGTAGTGAACATACTCAAGTAAGAAAGGCTCAGCCCTGACAAAAACAGAGGGAAAAGTGAAAGCTTGTCAAGTCACAGACCAAGTACCAAAAGCTGAAACAGAACTTCTGACGATGACAAGATGCTCAGGGAACGCTGGTCGGATTTCACTGTCTCTCTTGCAACTTTTTACGGCTACTACACAACATCAGGTTAGGAAGAAACTGCCAATCTGACCTAATACTGACTGGGTTGTGGTATCTGACTCCTAGGCTGCTCATCCACAACACTGGGTAAGTTCAAAACAACAGTGCCAAATTGTTACGCTGCACGCCACTTCTAAGAGAAGTGATATGTGGGTTTTGAAGCACCAGGTAGGGCCAGCATGGCCCACCTCTGGAGAAGATTACGTAAACATATTTACAAACAATTTTTCCTAAGTACAAGAAAACTAACCTTCCAGAAGTAAGGCACAAGTAAGCTATTCTCTAGAAGTTGTGACTGCTACAGAAAGCTAACCAGACTAGCATAGAATCATAGGAAGGTCTGGGTTGGAAGGGACCCCAAGGATCACAGAGTTCCAACCCCCCTGCCACAGGCAGGGCCACCAACCTCCAGGCCTGGACCTACACGAGGTTGCCCAGGGCCCCGTCCAACCTGGCCTTGAACACCTCCAGGCATGGGGCATCCACCCCCTCTCTGGGCAGCCTGTTCCAGCCCCTCACCACCCTCTCTGTAAAAAACTTCCCCCTGATATCTAATTTAAACTTTCCTTCCTGTAGCTTTAATCCATTCCCCCTTGTCCTGCCATATATATAGACTATATATAGACACAAACCTTACCATCATCTGCATAAATACGAAAATGTCTCTCTTAAGGGCTAAAGACAGAAGATTGTTGCAGCACATAAATATCAGAAAGCACAAAGCTCTACACAGCATCCTGGAATTCTATACTTCATGTGAGTATTAGGAAACTTCTCATTTATAATAAAAGCCTTGTGTACTGCAAAATGCTGCTATAGTGGACAGTGATAGAACTAAATGTTATAATGCTGAAAAATTTTAACAGTACTAAAAAGTAGAGGCAAATGAAAAACATGTATATGTCAATGTTAGTAAAAAGTTCTGCCTTTATGGTTCTGAAGGCTGGTGTTTGTTTTTGTTTTGTTTTTTCCTAATTAAAAAAAAATACCACCACCAAACAAACAAAATGCAAGCAAACAAAACCCATGCTACTTTAGAGCTACAAAAGACATCCTGAATCACTTTCTTAAAAAAGTCAAATTTTCCAAAATATAACTGAGATTTTTTTACAAATTACTTACAAATTTTGCACAAGAAAAGTATCTATTAATTCAGAAAGCTTTCATCATAGCAGGACAAGGGGGAATGGATTGAAGCTGAAGGAGGGAAGGTTTAAATTAGATATTAGGGGGAAGTTTTATACAGAGAGAGTGGTGAGGGGCTGGAACAGGCTGCCCAGAGAGGGGGTGGATGCCCCATGCCTGGAGGTGTTCAAGGCCAGGTTGGACGGGGCCCTGGGCAACCTCGTGTAGGTCCAGGCCTGGAGGTTGGTGGCCCTGCCTGTGGCAGGGGGGTTGGAACTCTATGATCCTTGGGGTCCCTTCCAACCCAGACCTTTCTATGATTCTATGATAAGAATTAAAAATTCAGGTTCAGGAGTTCTTTCAAAAGAAGAATTAAAATTAAAATATGAATATCAGGAAAAAACAAAACAAAACAAAACACCCACTAATTTTCAGTTCATAGCTATTCAGCTTCCAGGTTTATTTTATTTTTCAGAAAAAGTTCCACTGCAAGTTTATAAAAACTGGACATTTATCATTTCTCCAATATTTATGACATTCAGTGACAAGGCAGGTTATAATCTTAGTCTAGAGTTCCTGTTGCATTTCACCAGTCAATCTTGACTCTTGAATGGCAAAAAAATTGTCTCCGAATCCTGAATTCACTACGTCTATGTGGATGTTGGACCAATTTCTTGGTGCTGAGTGAATGAAAGGTACAAATGCAGGAAACTGGATTCAGGTCTGCAGGCAGTTATGGTACAACTGATCTTACCTCCACTTAAGCGTCTTAGAATGAGATCTTATGATGTAAAAACACCGCAAAGTTTTTGAAGTATGGTTTTACTTGATAACTGATTGGTTTTTTTGAACCTGTAATTTTTCTGCTCTTTTCCCTCTATATTGCTATTCTCAGCCCCCTTTTTTTTTTTTTTTTATTTCATGTTTACTTGTACTGATCAAACCATATTTATTCCTTCCATTAATGTTATTTCAGGTACTCCAAAGTGAAAAATAAAATCCCTGACTTGTCTAAGCCTACTGCTTATCTCTAACATGCGTGAATAAAACAACCAAGAATACTTGGTATTCAACCACTTGAAGCGGTTGAATCTCCATCCCTAAAGGTATTTAAAGAACGGATAGATGGGGTGCTTGAGGGCATGGTATAGATGGACTTGGCAGTGATGGGTTAACGGTTGGATTCGATGATCTTAAGGGTCTTTTCCAACCTTGACAATTCTATGATTCTATGATACTGTCATATTTTGCATTAAATTCCACTGGAGCTGAATGGGTGAGATTTTTAATGACCGTACTTTATTGAACATGTACATGAGGCAGCATTTAGTCTCTTCTTGGGTGGAGATGGCTGAAATGACAGCACTCTCAAAGTACAGAGGACACATGTCTGCCCCACACACGCTTGTCAATGACGTTACCCCTGTGAACAAAGAGGCTGTATTTAAGGGGTGTGTGCTCAAGGAAAAGGGGAGCACAATGGAAGGGGGGGGGGGGGGGGGGGGTGTCAGGGGGGAAGCCAAATCAAAAATAAAGAAGCAAAGAGTCATGGATACAGCCAGAATCAGCCCACGAAGAAAGTGCATTTTGGTAAGCACACTGAAAGGAAGGTTTGGACTGTGAGCAAGTAAATTCTGATTAAATTCTCCAAAAAACAGAAGAAATATTGCAAGTTATTTATTACACATGCAAGACATCTCAATGGATAAAAGAATTACTCCCTTTAGAAAACCTTCACATTTTGGACAGATTTTTGATCGAACCTGATGAAGATACTTGGCCTCTGTTACTTAGGCATTTTCTGAAAAACTCAAATCAAATCAAAACTTCCAAATGAATTAACAGGAAAAGTTACACGAATCTCTGAGCAAGACAAGAAAAACCAGAAAGTACATTATACAACATTATAATTAATGATTAATACAGAGTAACATTTAATATATTTCCTTTGAAGTTTGGTGGTATGGGAAAATCCTAGGGATGGAAAGCCTCAGGTAATCCCAGCTAGCAGGTGGTTTAGCCCGAGGAGCTGGAATCAGGAAGACCTTTCTATTTTCATTAGTATTTCTTTGTAAGAGATCAGAAGACAATGTCTTGAGTTAACGCAATGTAACTTCAAAGTACAGGTAGGGCTATGCTGAGGAGGAAGAACAGTGCAGAGAACCTCAGCGACTGACAGCAGGTCTGGTAGCTGCTTCCACATGATGAGAGGCTGGAGTCATCAGCTGGGAGGATGCTACTGCAGGAAAGCTCTCAGGAAGCATTCAAGGACAGTTAATCCGCAAAACACAGTATGATTAAACAAATTATTTTCTCACATGAATAATGCTACTTCTCTGTACATGCCTGGAAAATACTCCTAACTTTTATACCACCTGAAGTGTTTTCTAAAACATTATGAATGTTTGTGACTAATACATATAAAGTAATTTTAGAATCTCAGAATTGATTGAACGAGTTATTCTTAGAAAATGAGTTAGAAAAGACCACATGACACACAACGCAAAGATGTTTCTTTAAATTTTCATTGAAAAACATAGTTCTGCTCCTCCATAAGAGTGAGCTACTGCATGAATGACAAAGGAGCTCTCAGCTAATGAGGGAAGTGATCTGACTGAATTTCCAAGGAGGCTTTACCATAGCTTATATGAAGTATTTCATTAATATTTATCTCCGTGTCAAACTCTGACAACTATTGTTATTTCTTCAGCTTCTAGTTACAAAGAAAATTCTTTCAAACAGTACCATGCTCGGGGAAAAAAAAAAAAATCCCATACAGGCTGTGATGTGTCATAAATTAAAACAGATTATTGTATGTACTTCCATATATTATTTTACATTTAAGAAGAAGTTCTTGTCTTTCATTAAAAGGAAATTCTCAGGAATTTGATGGTTCTCAATACTTCAGCCAACTTCTGTCTGGCAGCAGAAGTGCAGTCTAGTCCACCCCCAGCAACAAGTGTGCAGTGCACACACCTAAGGGGTAACATCAGGAGGTTATGTAGAATGTTTAGGTATTTCATTAACTTCTCTCTGCTTTCAGGCATTTCTATCACCTGTTCAGTCACTGAAATTTAGAAACTAATATCAATGCTTATGCAATTTTAATTTGACTGATGCGATGGAAGAAAAAAGTATAATTTATCACGCAACAGATTTACTTTCACGGAGTCATGTGGTCTTCTCTCTTCCCTTCATCCAAGCACCCTTCGCATACGGAACACTGTCATTTGGCCACCTCTCATGGTTTAACCCCAACCGGCAACTAAGCACCACACAGCCGCTCGCCGTGAACCAGCACATCACCCTACTGGGAGCTGCTGCAGCGATACCCGGTGAAGCACAGTTGCCAGAAGTGATGCTGGTGGGATTGTGGTCAAAAATTGAAACAGAGGTTGAACAGATGCTCTTTTTAATGTCTGTCTTCTGGGACACAGGGATGAACAGAATAATGCCACACAACCCACACCAAAGAGTAAAGAGCTGACTTGCCAGATGGATTAAATTTGTCCTTTATCAATTTTTTTCAAATTAAAATGGTGGGCCACTGGATATTGCTGGTGATGCTCAGCACAATACAAGACCAAACCAAAAAAGGCGAGTACTTTCTGAGGACAGAAGACAACTGGTATGTTAGTTTGACCTCTATTGCTAACAACCATGAAAACGCCTGTCAACTCACCAAAAAGTTAATATCCAACTAGTCGATCCTACACAGCTCTTGAATAGCATAACGATCTGCAAGTGATGTGGCCTTCATATGAGGAAGTTTGCAGTAGTACTGCAGTAGTCATATAAGAGCCCCCACAGCAAAATTCAAAAGAAATACCAGGACACTTGATGGAATAAAAGGTGACAGAGAGTCTTTAAAAATAACTCCAGATTTCATCCAAAGAACAGCACAGCTCAAAGATATGCAAAAAATCTCAACAATTAATTTTACAAGACAAACAAGCACAGTATCAATGACAGAAGAGAACAAAAACCTGAACTACTTCTATGGTACACGGTGTGCAGAAAGCATCTGAAACACTTCAGGATTCCTCTGCAAGTGGGTTAGGAATTACTGTTTTATGAAGTTCCCTACTAGTTCTACTATCAGCCTCCTCTTTTTCTTCTTTCTATTTGTCCTCTACCCTTTCTAGTAGCTGCAGCTATCTGTCTACATATAACTCATGCACACAAAAAATCACAAAAGCACTACAGTAGGCCAACAATGCTTTTTCCTCATGTTGTGTATAAAAGCGGAGTCCTTTTTATTCACAATGGCATTACAAAGCAATCTAGCATTTAGTTACTCTCTTGCCAGTACTTTTGTCATTATAACTTCAGACATGCTGGCTGATGCTATCGGCTTTAAAGATCCTGTTCCCTGGGTTGTTTGTGTGCAGTTTATAAATCTGCTTTGGATTATATTGATTTACTAATTGACCAAAACACTGGATTATACACTCTGCTGGACACTTTACACAGTAAACAAAGTAATTGATAAAGAGAGCATGCTTGTTGGTCTGCTTTTTCTAGGATTTGATCTTTTCTAGGAATATACATCATTTCAAGTCAGTCCTTAAGAGCACAAAGAAATAAAAGAAAAGAAACGGGGGAAAAAAAGCCTTTGGAAAGTGTTATTTTCTACTGGAGGAAGGCTGGCAGAAGCAGCAGAACGAGTAGAGACTTGACAGGCAACAGAGACCTGATCAATGCTCGCTATCGTGTAATCAATGGAAATTCATTAGGTAACACCTGCTGCAGCCTATCAGAGGTGCCTGCAGTGTCCCCCAGGAAACTGGGAAGCGAGCACCCTATCCATCAAATCCCTGGAAAGAGCAGTTTATCTTCCATCCCGTTGAATATACATCTGTTATTGATCAATAGCCGTTAGAATTTGTGTCCCTTCTCCTCCCATTTTTACAAGAGCTGGCAACTTTCCTGCGACTGAAATAACCCAATTAATCTCCCAAATAGAAAGGCAACCTTTTTTTTTTTTTTTTTTTTTTTTTTGAACGGCGAGTTTTTGACAATTGATCTGAACAGCCTGAGGAAAAAAACCAAATAAACTCCCAAAAAAAAAAGGAACCTTTTTTTTTTTTTTTTTTTTTTTTTTTGACGGGCAGATGTTTGACAATTGATCTGAACAGCCTGAGGAAAAGGATGGAGCAAGTACAAAATAAAAAAAATCACAGGCAATATCAGAATACAGCAATGTAAATAGTCCATTGCTCCACCTGCTGTTGGGCTCCTTTTCCTCTACAAACTGCACATTCTCTAGCACTAATACTAAACACAAAAACATGCACCTACAGACAGCCTCACCACACAAATCCATTTTATGAAAAAGCCAGGACTAAAAATGCACAAATCTGCAGGCAAGTCAGGAGACAGAACATTGATTTACCTCTTAAGGCTCTTTTCATTGGGATCTAGAAGTATAAAAGACAAATGAGCAAGGATTGCCACACAGGCTTACATGCATCTTTGAAGGAGATCCGTACTGTCCAGAGAATAATAAAAAACCAATAAAAAATGCATGCTACAACGCAACTATTTCTTACTTGAATCAGTATTTAAACATGAATTGCTGTTCCTACCAGAAGGCTGTATTCAGGCTCTTCCTACACATTCTGTAGGGGAAAATCTAAACCTGTCTGACTTTGCTTTTCCTCTAAGCCCTTTACATTCTCTCTTGCAGCACGGGGGTTCACCTGCCTAACACATAATTGTGTGCCGCAAAGCAGGCGTTTGCTGAGCGTGTAGCCCTGCTGCACATCAGCCCAGTAACACTGTTTGGCATGTTTTCACTTGGAACCTGGCCCAAAGGACCAGAGCAGAAAGAGAGAAAGAACATGTGTCACCAGGCAGGTACTCCTCCCACCCAGTACACCCAGTGCCATCCTCTGCATCAGCCAAAGAGCCTCTTCAAGCACTCTCAGAGATAAAGCACATTAAATTCCTGTGGTCGAGGGTGTGGGGTTTAGGTGAACAACAGTAGCAACTTCAATAGTCAAATTACATGTTCCACTGTGGCTAATAAAGTTTGCATTTCATTAATCTTTTCGGTAGGCCGCCTCTAACCGAATGTTTGATTAGAAAGGAGCTGTGCTTCAGGTTGTGGTATGAAGGTATTAATATAAACAGGTGATGTACTGTAAAACTGCTTATTAATATAATGGCTCAGCCATTGACAGCTGTTAAATGGTGGAAAGTCAAAAGGGCTTCTCTGAATTCTCAGCAGTTAAAAGGAGATCTTGAATTTAACACAGCATTTTGGCATTTTAAATAATGATACATCCATTTATACTAAATTTTTTCTCCTTTAAATTATCATCCACACTAATTTTTCTTTTAAAAAGCTATTCCCTTTGTACAACCATATTGATAGTTTATTACGTGTATGTGCTAGATATCCCTACAGCTAATATTCTCTGCCCATCAAATTCCTTGGGCGTCTATCATCAATCAAAACCCCTCTGAACTTGGCATATACTCCTCAATATCAACAATATACAGACATTAACACAAATAGCACCACAGTTACATCTTAAAGCTTTCATCCCATCCTTCAAAAGCCTTTACACACTTATTCTCTACATTTAGCTCAACGTTTTTGGCTTTTCAGCTAGGGATTCAGATGTACGAGAACTGTTTTAAAGCCTCACGACTATACACAAATAAAAGCCCCGTAAAACAGTAGGTTCATGACCCCGAGATCTACATTATCTCAGCTTTTAGCCTTAGTTTGATGCTAATCTCAACCCCACACTCCACATATCTGCATCAAAAATCTTCAACACGTGCACAGTAACGCTCAGACTACAAGAGCTTATTCTCAAACACTCAACTCTCCTGCTCAGAGCACACATTAACCCAAATCCAGCTTCAGATTCTTTGTTCCACATTTGTTCGGTTTGGTAACCAAGAAGGTTAACCCCTGTTTTCAAACATTTACATTTTCTGGACAACGATTTTGTGACATCAGTTATTACAAACACAAGTTATCTGGCTATTTTGAAATACATCTCAGCAGCATATCTCCAACTGAGAATACCAGCCCGTAAACAAATCAATAATACCGAATTTTCCTATTTTCTTATTATTCCAGGGAATGCACTGTACTTATTAATATCACTCCAGAAACAGAATATGCCCTTGCTTTTAATGCCTGTGAACCTACTTATGAAGAGAAAAGAGAAGGAGTTTATGCACTGTAATCTGAAACTAACCAGCAGCCAATTCAGACGTCAAGAGCATCCCTTCTCCAGTACATTATATTCAAACACAAATTCAAATTTCCCCATGTTTCACCCTTCAAAAAGACTATGGCTCCATCTAAAATAGTAATTTTGTTAGAAAATATTACTGTTACAGTTAAGTATGAAATGACACAGTTACTGTTAAATTCTCTGAAATCCTGGCCACCTCCCATATTACAAAACCTTCTTCCTCCAGTTTTGCATTCTTAATTATAACAACCACAAAATAGACTACACTGATTTTCTGTATGTTCCTACAGAAAGAAAACTTCATTTTCTCATTGTAACAAAGTAATACACATTAGAAGAACACATTTAAGTGACATGTGTAATACTGAACCAGATGAATGCCTTGGTCAAACATAAGATCTACTGTACATTTAATGCTTCAGCAAAAAACCTTACAAATATAATCATGGATAGATTTTTTAAAAAAAAAAAAAAATCAAAGATTAATATGGTTGTTTTTTTCCTCCAGAATTTGTTCCATTTTTTGGTAACAGAAATTTAGTTTTTCCTTTTTGTTAAAACTAATCATTTTTATTGTCTTTTAAATCCACAATTCCACAACTACTTGTCTGAATTCTTTTGTAATTGATACCTTTTGCTTTTGCTACTACAACTATCAAGTCTCTGGTTGTCAGTCTGATTTTTTTTCTGTTTCATTTTTACTGTCTACAAGCAAAAAAATCTGTCTGATCCAAAGTAGCTCAAGGTAGTTCAGGCATTATGACCTTCCTACAAGAGAAAAACAAACCACACAGAGCCAACACTTTCTTACAGTCGACCTTCCTACAAGAGAAAAACAAACCACACAAAGAGCCAACACTTTCTTACAGTGTTAAGAACTACGTATAGTGTGGAGGGATATGTACCTCTGTCACGCTTTCTTCTTCTCTTTGCTATTGCAGCCCCTTGTCATCAGGCACAGAAACACCTTCCCTTGCCATCCATCCTACACCCACATATTTTATATTTATCACCACAGTGGAAGATTGTTCCGCCACACTCAATTGGCAGTGGGTTTGCTCCACCTGCCATTTCTTTGATCCAGTAAATTACTGAAATATCAATAAAGTAAATGAAAACCAGATATTTCTAAATGTCAACGTTTGGTCAAACCCTCCACTTCTCCCACTGACAGATCATAGACTTTAAGGCTGAAACTAAACAAGGAATTTCTTGCTTTTAATTTTACCTTTTAGGTTCAACCCTTATGAAAAAAAACCTGCCATCTACACAGAGGTTTTATGGGTTTTTTTAATATGTAAAATCATACATTCTATTTAACAGGCCAAAAGTGTGCTCTCTGGATCGGCTCTAAACACATTTCACATTGACAGCTATTAACAGTCTGGATCTTCCTGCTAGAGGCCAATAACAAGAACAGTTTTCCAATAAAGCTCTGATATTGTTCTTCTGAGAAATAATCATCGTTCGTCCAAAAGACAGTAGAAATTATGCAGGTGTCAACATATGCCATGAACTGACAGGATCTATCCTCTCAGGAGACCTTGCTGGAATTGTAGAATAATTACAGGCTCATGGCTTTTAATTAAGAGATCTCCAGAAGGAAACTGAGGAATTCTTAACAGCAAAACAACTGGGGTAAGCAAAGTAGGGACTGAAAAGAAAGAAAATCATTGCTCCTAAAGGAGGCCTACAGAGGAGAAATCAATGTTCTTACTGGGAGAAGAGGGATGTCAGGAAAGTAAATTCTCCAGATAAATGTGTTTTAAAAGACAATGTAAATGATATATTTATAAAGATCCATAATTTATAAATATGTTTATCTCCCCACTCTGATAATGCTGTTTGGAAGTGCATGCTACAAAGCACAGAGACATGGGTTGTGCAGTTCTGAAGTGTACTTAATAAGCATTTACCACCTAAAATAACAAAAAAACATGAGAGCTGCAGGAAACTGGGTTTTGTTGCCTTATCTGCCTGTATTTTTAACATAGTGCTCAAAGTCCCACCCTCCGTGGGAGAGCTCTCAGCATCTCCTCCTCTCACTTTTGAGAAAGTGAGGATGAAAATTGATGGGCCGGCATGAGGCTCCACTCTAATAACTTATTCCTTCTTATATTGTCTCCAAACTTGCTGTAAAAAGCAATTCTGATTGCAACTAGCTTGAAGAGACATGAAAAGTTAGTTAGGTGAAGTGGAAAACACCACGGGAATGGATGCAAGCAATGTCAGACAAACGTAATTGTCACTTTTACAAAATCTTTAAGCATCCCATGATCCAATTCGCAGCACAGGTGGCTGGATTTGAGAGTGTCTCCAAAATGAGATTCTAGTAGTCACTGAGCTAGAAGAAATGAAATGGAGGAGATTTGCGAGCTGGGACAAATAGATTTCTTTTATCTGGACAGTCTAAACTTAAAGACCAAATATTCCTGTAAAAAAAGCTACCTAATTTTATATATATTTCCTTTTGTCTATAGACACACACACTACAGAATATTTTAGATCCCGAGTACAGACCAGCAAACCCAAATCCCATGCAGTTCTGTTTATGCCTTATTTCCCAATTTAAAGTTCATTTTTATTTATTCTTAATTCCTTAATTAATTAGGCAGATTCAACAAATAGTTTAAAGTCCTACAGCACAAAGTCTTATTATTGAAGGTCAATTTAAACTATTACATACAAAACCTAATAGTCAAAATTTTCACATCCTTAAGAAAAATTACTCATTAAAATTATTCAGTAACAGCAACTGCAGCAGTTTCCTAGGAAAAAAACCTAAGAAACTCTAGAAAATTAAAAGCTGCATTTATCTTTGCAACTGCAACTCAAAACTGTAACAAACCCATCTGAAATCTACAACTGGTTACGCATGGCTAACTGGTAAGCACTGGCATGGACTCAAAATGGAGTTACTCCATCCCTATTTCTTTTTTAATTATGAATCCGACTGTCCTGGTTTCAGCTGGGATAGAGTTAATTTTCTCCCCAGTAGCTGATATAGTGCTGTGGTTTGGGTAAGTATGAGAATAACATTGACAACACTGATGTAGTTGTTGCTGAGCAGTGCTTCTACTAAGTCAAGGACTTTTCAGCCGCCCGTGCTCTGCCAGCGAGGAGGGGCACAGGGAGCTGGGGGGGCACAGCCAGGGCAGCTGGCCCAGCCTGGCACGGGGATATTCCATACCACGTGACGTCATGCTCAGTATAGAAACTGGGGGGGCTGGGGGAGTGGGGGGTGGCCCGAGGGCACTGCAGCTTGGGGACGGGCTGGGCATTGTTTTGTATCTTCTCATTATTATTATTCTCTTTGCCATCCTATTAAACCGTCTGTACCTCAACATACAAGCTTTACATTTTTCCCCGATTCTCTCCCCCGTCCCCTGGGGGGGAAGTGAGCAAAGGGCTGTGTGGTGTTTAGCTGCTTGCCGGGTTAAACCACAACACTGACCCGCTGGCTCTAAAGTGGTTAGATGAGCCACGGAGCTGTGTTCGGTCCAGGAGGTACAGCTTATTTGAAACAACTAGTGGTGGCGGGAAACAAGCTGAGCTTCCAGCACTGGTGTGTCTGAGTTGCCCTCACACTGATCTGGGAGACCTTCAATGAACGTGGTCTTGACAAAACTGCCTGCAGAGCTCCCTCTGTATCTCTGATCTCCCAAGCAGGCAGCTGTACGCTTCCTGCCTTCCTTTGAGAATGTGCATTATAGGATGAGGAAACACTTGTGTGTTTCCTCTCACTTGCCATTCCAAAAAACAATAATGAATTTTATTCTGGTAAAGGACTAACATCGGAAACTAACCATATGGATCTTTGCCTCCACACTTCAAATTACCCAGACCCCATAACCTCCCCCTCTTGTCTTATACAGAAACTGCTAATCCTGCTACGTCATGCCCAGCTCGGATGATTGTGCAGTTTGGACAATTAACCACAATAGGCTGGGATGAAAAAAGGCCTCATCCCTGTACTAATTATCTACTTATAAACTGTTGGTTCTTTGCATGCGGCACAACTCAACTGCAGTTTACTTGCTTATCAAGACACCTTTGGTTCAATTTGTGGAAGTCAAGGCAGATGTGTCAAGGGTAGAAAACAAAGACCTCTTAAGCCCAGAGATGGACACTCAGAAACATGGGCACATAAACATCACTGAGATCTAGACATACCCAGACTTTTTGACTTTCTTCTGGAAAATAATTCCTGCTCTGAATGGCAATGAGGCCAATCATTTTTATTGTTAAAGGATTTGAAACCATTAAGGTATTTGCTATTCTTACTGCTCTCATTTTTAGTCTCGGGTATGCCAGAAGAAATTCAACAAGCTTCTCCTCCCAAATAAAACCGTATCTACCTCTCTGTAGATATAGGCCAGATCTTGACTGGAGTCTCAAGCCATCACTCCTTAAAATAATCACACAACAGCATCAGGCTTTCATCGTGTAAAATTTACATTTCACACACTTTCCAAACATGCCCTACTGGTCACCAGTAGCTGGCAAAGAGCAGGCTGGTTATGTCCAGAAAGCAGCTGACAATAATGCCTAGGCTTCATCTACTTGGAGCTGTTGAAGTATGAGGTTAAGCAAAGGTAATTGCATATGCACTCAGTTACTGTGTGTGCTCAGAGGAAAACTGGATTTGTGGAGGTGGGAGATGCTCAGGCCCTACAGGCATCTCTCCAGGGAAACCAAGTCTGTATTTCTTTTTTAGGAGCGTGCTCAACGAAGAACCACCTCCAGCATAAGCTGAAAATGAGAACTGGCCACCCCTAACGCAGGACTTGGGACGCGCACCAGTCCTCGTGCAACCAGGTATGGCAAGGACACAGGGTCCCATCCTTTGGAGCGGGACCACTCAAGCTCACCTTTCTCCAGAACTATCCCTGGAGCCATAGACCAGTCGAGAGGCAGAAGATAAGAACAGCACATGGAACTCAGCAGGCAAACAAACCCATTCCATCGCTCCGGACGAAACAAAAGCAGGCAGCTTTCACGCTCAGACATAAGCCGGACTCATCCCTGCTCGCAGGCCCGTTGAAGGGCCACAGCTGACCTCTGCTTCCCAGGGAGAGGCGACAGCATCCACTGGAGTACGAGCTTTACAGAGAGCTCGGCACGACCATTCCTCCTCCACATTCCTTAGCTTCACTAGCAGGTCTGAAGAGGTTAATTTCTGCAGCTTAAGGGCAGCTCTACCCTACGTATTGACAATTTACAGATGTTTTGCTCACCTAATTTGTTCCACTATTCACAAAAACATGCAGTTACCTTAGCAACTACTACATTACATTTTATCTCCAAGCTGCAGAGCTTTTTCTTTTCTAAAAACAAACCCACAAGCCTACTGATAATGCATGTAACCTTTGATATTAGTTCTAGCCATTTCAGGAAACATAAAAATAGGCACAAGTGTAATGAAAATAACAGTCTCTTTTCTAAAGTCTATTTAAGTTTTCCATTTATGAACAGATTTTCTTTGTAGATTTGTTTTATTCGACTCTTCTGTATGTTTGTTATTCTTCTACAGGTTACAATTTGCATAAAAGAAATTAAGAGGACAAGGAGGAAGACCAGTTTTGATGTAAGGAGCTAGCTAAATCTGGGTAGAAGATGTATTAGAGAATGCGTGTCTCAAACCAAAAAAAAACCCCACAGACATCAAGAAAGTATCTAAAAATTGCTGCAAGAAGAAACAAATGCCTTTAGGCCACCAACTTCAATGTGTGCTTGCTCAATGGACATCTAGAATGGAAACGTATCTATATTTAAATGGTAAATTAAGAGAATGCTGAAAGTTTTCTGAAATGAAAGTCATCCTCTTCTATGAACGTATCTAGACGAAAGAATAACTATGCTTTTAAATATTTGCAGTTGGTTATGTACCAGCATTGTTCCTAAGTGCCACTGCTTTCTGCACTATGTAAATTTGCATTCAGTTGAAATCAATTTATTTTGCAAAGCATGTTGACACCATGTAATGTGAAATGATGTGGAGACAGGTAAACAAACATTGAGTAACCTGGTACCGTCACTCTACCTGCTGGAAGGTGAACCGGCCTCAGATCCAGAGATCTAGATCAGACTTCCACTTCTTGAAACGCTCATGCGTTGCTACCTAATACTGCATTGCACAAGGTGGATGAGAGGGAAATGAATAGGGTTTTTTTCTTCACAGGGAAAACATTTTCGTTTTACCTAAATCAAAAGAAAGTCACAGGTTGGTATTTTCTCAGAGCTGTGAAAAACTATAAAGGTTTATCTTCAGGGATGACTCAAGTTAGTGAACGTGTTGAGTCTTCTGATTTCAGCAAGTTACTGATTTAAATCCATAGATCAGTACTTAGACTCAATTTCTAATAAATTATTTTAACTACCTTTGAAATTAGGAATGATCTTAAATACTGTCTTAATACTTTAATGAAGTAACTTCTGAAAATGTCTTGTACAACATCTGTGTGATATCCTTTTATAGCAGTGATATGATGTTTGATTTTCAGCTACCAGCTCTACAGTGCCCATTTGTGCATACTTGAATACACTAGAGAACCTAGGTTCTGCTTTTTGCAAAATTTAGATACCTTTCAAAGGCTAATTTTCACATTAAAGATGGCTAAAATAAAAAAGCAGCTGGACAGAGAAATTTTTTGGTCTTTCTTTTGAACAGAAAGTTAAAACTTGAATCAAATAAAAGCACAGCACCTTTTAAAAGCAGTAAAACTTTGTAGGCAGCCATCCGTACAAAGTGAAATCCAAACTTAAAATTTTAATTGCAGTTAACTAACATGTTGGAAGGAAAGTAATCCAGTATCCAATTGGCTATTACTAATTAATCTTCCAGCAAATCTAACTGAGGATGGGTCTGGGCAGCTAAATTCTAACGTAGGGGTTTTTCAGTTTACTGACCCTTGAAGTTTGCTCCTGCCAGTTTGGACACCCGTAGAGCGAATTTAGGCTAGATGACCCAAGTTTTGCTTTATTTCATTACCCTCACAGATCCTTAGAAGAGTCCACTGACTCTCTGAGTCTGCAGCCACCAGGTTGAGAACACCTCTGCTAGCTGTAAGTCATCACCTCGTTTCTACTTCTATTCCTTTCTCCCTTCTCCCCTACGAGCACCTATCTATCTGAAGCTCAGCATGACTCCGCTTTGAACCTGTTTTTTCGCTTCTGCTAAAGAAAGTCACCGAAGCTGACCAGTAATAATTACCTCCAGCGTTCAGCACATAGCTTTCTGTAGCCTTCTATTTCTAAAACCACAACTAAGCTTAAAAAAAAAAAATTATAAACCATCATTCAACTGATACGACTCTGACCTTTCCATCTTAAATACATGTCTGCCTATACCCACTGTCCTATTTGGTCCTTGAACACCACAATTCGCTCTGATCATAGATTTTAGAAAAAGAAACAAAATTCCTGTCCACTGGTGTCTATTACATATTGTGTAATACACTTTTTATCATTATCCATTAATTCACCTGGAGAGCACATATAACGCTCTACCCCTGCCACCAATGTAAAGCAAATAACTATATAAAACAATAACACCACTTTGACAAATAATCCTTTACTTAGGTCCCTTTCAACGACGGAGATACAGAATGAAACACACACAGTTACTTGATTACCTTCTACATTAACATCTATTTAACTTACTGAAAAAATTAATGTAGTTAAAAGGTAGTAGGAAACTGCAGTAATGCCAACAGAGCATTAAAATGCACCAGTACTTCTTGTTGCATCTTTTCTCTTACAGTGTCTAGCAGACAGAGCAAACCTCCCCTCCTCAACCTCTCTGAAACAGTGCTATAGCTCTGATTAGGACGATTAAAAATGCTACCATATTCCAGTTTAGTAACGGAAGAGTTTCAGTGTCATGGGAAAAGATTCACGATGTGTGTGACAATGGCTTCTCTAGGTTGCACACGGGCAGATATGACTAACACCTATGAAATGAGTTACAGGAAAATGATATGAATTTACTACCACAACTTATGCCATTCATTTCCTTTGCATAACGCTGTACCATACCATCCATTAAAATTCATAAAAACAATTCATTGCCTTTTAATTTCTACATATTTAAGAGCACTCATTTGAAATTAAAACTGTTTTCTTATTGACATATTCTTCCATCTTGATGAAAAAAGCAAAATTTTGAACATTAAAGGTTAATGACTTCAATATTTTTTTGCTGATATTAATCACACTTGGAATGCCACAAAAATGAAGAGACATTTACGCAAATCCAAAATACAGCAATCAGGTAATTAAGTCACCTAATCCAAAGCCAATAAATGATATTCCAAGAAGCAAATGTGGTGATGTAATTATAACTGGTCTAGCAACTTTGTCTATGAAGAGTATTTGAACAGCAAAAGAAAAATTAATGGCAGCCCCAGCTGTTATCATAAACAGAAACAGAACTTCCCTTTTAAAACAAAGCAGATGTATTTTCTTAAGTTCAGAATGCACGTACCATTTTCTGTAATATCCACTTCACTTTATTTAGAGCAAGCAACTTTCTTTACACTACTATATATGAAATGTGGTTATTTAATGAAAAATTAGAAAGCAACTTAAAATGACAGCTTCTCAAACCACTATGATACTTCAACAGACTGATAAACTTCAAGGGAAAAACTCCCCTCTGCCTTGCAAAATAAGCACAAAGCTTCACCACAAACTGTGAGAGATTCCCCACCTTCACATGGAAAGAGAGGAAAGGTACAGGAGCACCCTGACAGGGTAAGGTTCTTGCGTTTTTATCTACGTTTATCTAATTATATCCAGTATGATCCTGGGTGTGTAGGGTATGTCTTTCCTGTTCTACATTATATGAATGTGACAAAAGGAGACGGATGCTCGGAAAGTAGTTTTGAAGACAGCGAGACGACCCTCACCCTTTTATCCAGGGAGCCGCGAAAGAGAGGCAAAAAAGGCAGAAAAGAAGAGAGGAAGCACCAACAACCACTTGAAATATAAAATTAGTACTTTTGTAATTGTTTTGAAGAACAGAATAGTTAATTTCTCATCAACTACTTTAATGGAAATAGCAAGTCTGGCCTGCGCTCAAGATTTTAAAACACCACTGGTGCTCATTAGTTTTCCCCTCCAGCACCAGCGTTGCAACTGGATTTTGTTATAATGCACTAGACAGTGCCTGGTAATCACGACAATTCAGAAAAACAGTCAAAATCTATCCCCCTTGCTCACAGGGCAGCAGAACATAGTGATCTGCAGGTCCCTGTCACGTTTTCACGCTGGCAGCGTGCTCACATCCCTTTCGACCCCATCAAGCTCTCAAGTGGCATCGCTGTAGGAGTGCTGCGTGCCGGGCACCGCGCTTCCGTCAGCTGGGGAACGAGCCAAGAAGCCCAAGTCCCCACGCCAAGGGGTTGCTTCTTCTCCACCCATTACTTTGTACCACATAGATCTGATTCTGCCTTATTCTAAATAAATATTTATTATATACCATACACACCTGATTCTACTCTAGTCTAAAAGAATAGAATTCCACTTCCTCTAGAGAGGAAGCTCACCAAGGCAGGGATTCCTTCCTACTAAACACATGTTTTTTTAAGCAGTCTTGGCACATAATTAAAGTAAGGGTTCCAAAACATGAATTACATAAATACACTTGGCCAGTTTTCAAAACAAAGCACGTGATAAAACTTCACTGCACATTTGATAAAATATTGACATTTCCACCCCCAAAACTCATATAGCACTTTGAAGCTTTCTCAACTATTACAGAGCTAGAAAAAAACTGACACCAGCAAAAGTAAACATTTATTCACTTTACTGGCATCAAAGAAAAGCATGTATTGTCAGACTGAGTCTGAAATTTTCATCTCTGATCAATGCCTTTAAAAAGTTGTCTATGTAAGAAATAGCTTAATGCCAAATAGCAAAACAAGTACTTAAAAGGGATTCTTAGACATAAAGTTATTACTAGGATTGTCAGGAGAATAAATCTTTATTTTCGGAGTGATTGTGCATGTTTCCCTTTGCTTCGAGAAAAAGAGGATCATTAACATTTAAATTGAAGTAAATTAGACCAGTTTCTGTGCTGAACGGCCTGCAAAGCAGGAAACATGATCTAGCATCAAGCAAACTGGCAAATCAAGTCTGTTATCAGCACCTCCTGAATAAAACTCCCTGTAATGTTGTGTACCCAGCACACAAAGCATTTCTCAAGAGAGGAACAACCCATAATGACCCTTGAACAGCCAAGCAGACATTAGAATAGGAATAGTCTAGAGATGCTGGAGTCTGCGGTAACTTCACATCTGCAACATGTATGTCAGCACTGACTATGTTTTAGGAGTCTTAATAGATTATGTCATTGTCAAAGGGCCATGGAATGGTTCACTCTTTACCAGCCTACTTACAGAAACTATAATAATCTTGAATACGATTGAAAAATACAGCTCAAGGAAAAAAATGGAGAAGGGTGAAAAAAGGGTTTGAACTTGCAGACTTGCCCAGTTTCAATGCAGTCGCAGAGGTGCGACAGCCTGGAAGACAGAAGGCAGTTGGGTTCTGCACAAAATGTCAGAGCACAGTACCGGGGCTTAACGCGCTGATGAACTACTAACGTGACACCAGCTGACTGACATCCCAGTTAGGATCCAGGTATGTCACTTCAGGCTTGGGTTTAGACAAAAATCTTTTAGATCGCGTACTTGTCTTTCCTCCAGACGCATGCCATTCTGCGGCGATTCAGGGTGGCTTCACCACTATCCCATTAACTCTGAGCTGTAACTGCAGGTTGAGTTGTGGTAGCACTTAAAAAAGGCGTCTTGGGTAGGAATAGCATTCTGTCTTGTAACAGGAAGAGGGGAAAAATATATTTTGCTCTGTCAAAGGACTATAAAATATTGAGGGTTTTTTGTTTGTTATTTTTGCTCTTTTGATCTTCCTATTTCTAATTTAGAATCATAGAATCATAGAATGGTTTGGATTAGAAGGAACCTTGAAGATCATCTAGTGCCAACCC
>KL267838.1:16015-30770 GCA_000699545.1 Podiceps cristatus | reverse complement strand
TTACCGTTTGGGGTTAAACCATGACACATATGTATATACCCACATCTCAATCAGCATCAAATTCTTTCCAACAGGTGACTGAGATCTTTTAAGCCTGAAATGTCTATTGTGACCTCAGATATGTATTTACTTAGAAAACAAACATTTTGTACTGAGAACTGTAAAAGCATTAACTTCAGCAATATTTAACAGACATTGACTTAGCTGACCAAGAAATTCCTATTGCTGAAAACTAGCTTACAGAACACTACTAATGACTCAGATGACCAACTGCCCTTATTTACTTCACTTATTTTAAAATTTCATCCATATCTGTACAGCAAAATTGAGAAAATTCTCAACAGTATTTCACACGATGAAATTATGCAATCAATTCCTCCTCTCCAAGATATTTATCTGGAAATACTTTATCAAGATACCATCATAACAGTGAGACTGATTGTCGCCTGATTTTCATCTTTATAATCCAAGAAGGAATATTGGCAATCACACGCCATTAGCTATGGTACAATACATACAGAGACACACACAATTCATTTATCAGAAAATTAACATTCTCAACTTTTCTTTCAATATCACTCTTTGCTACTCAAGTTAGTAAAGTTATTTAAGTTTAAGAAATGGTGCTGATTTCTGAAAAATATGTGCATCTCCTGGTGTGTATCATACATTTTCAAGTATTTTGAAATACTTAGTATTTATACATTTTCAAGTATTTTGAGATTAATTGAAGTGCTTTTAAAAGATTTTGCAACTTTATTCTCCCATGAAATCTCAAGGGATGTCGTGAATAAACAGGTAAGATAATTTATCTCTGTTTAAAGTGAAAAATACAGTGTTTCTGAATGATCCTAAATAATGAGCACAATGTCATTAGTGGTGGAAGCATCTTATTTCATTCTCCTCTTCTATACTTTCTGACAACTGAAGGGTGCACCGCATCTACATTTGTAAAATGTCTTTAGATCACCACATGAAAGCAGTTGTATAACTGCAGAACACTATCAATACTGTTTTCTTTCTATAAACAGTCACATTAATTACAAAGGACAGTCAGAAGACAACAAAAATTGTTCATAAAGACATACTTCAGCATTGCATAATTAATAAACATTTCTCTTCCTTAAAAAATGATGATGGTATGAAAAAGATTGCACATTTTAGCAATATGCTAAGTGCTGCAATTACAGAAATAAAGTTTAAGATAGTTGTATAGAACTTACCAAGTTGCTTAAGTTACATTCTGGGAAACATGAGCTTTCTCAGTTTTTATGAATGCTATATTTAGCTACTGAATAGAGATGCAGAATTGCAAGGGGTTCAAGGTGAGAGGCGAAGCAGCGTGTTGGGCAGTTAAGCTAATGCCATCTTTCTGGAACAAATTTAGGGAACAGGTTGTTCTGCCATCTAGCCTACCCAGAAGCTGCTCTTGTCTGCGCTGCACTGCACAAGTGTAATGGAGTTCACAGAACTGCTGCTTAGAAGTACAGTATAGTTCCAAACAGCATTTTTAGTAAAGTTAATTCACACTTTTGCCTGAATGAGCCATGGGTACCATATGTATTTTTCTTACAGTCAGCCTCCACTTTCAGTGAGTCATTCACAAGAAAAAAACAATTTCACTATAGCTATGAAAGCTGACTACTTTTTTGCATGTGCTGAGATGACCGCAGTTTCCCCACCATCCACGAGTAATTGAAATTCTGCCTGCACCAGTCACTTAGGAAAACCTCTCAAATGGAAAGACAAAGTCAGTGAGAAAAAGACACAGTGCTACAACACTGCTGAAGACTCTCATGATGTCCTTACAGCAAGGTCGGAATGGCAGAGCTTAGCTGTCCAGATGTAGAAGAATTTGATGCAGCATGACCTTGCATCATTGTTTGTCCAGAGAATTCCTGGAGGAAGACTATGGCTGCCCCCTCTCATTCCAAACACAACAGGGAGTGAGACAATAGAAACAACTTCATGGGGAAGATCTTTTTCCACTATTGTGGATCTTGGTGGATCAAGTTGGTGCAAATCCCTGTCCTTGAACTTACCAAGGTGAAATAGGCCCTTTGCATGTAAACTATACCCTGCTTTCCCTGTTGTAAAAATGGCACTCGTGGAAGCTGGCTGACTGGCAGTTGCTATAGAGGTGGAAATATACTGGATTCAATCTTTGGCATTTGTGATCTCATAATAAACTTCTGTTAAGTGTCAGATTATTTGGGGGAAAGGAATTAACATTGTGAGAGACCTTTTGCAATATCATCAATGCAAATCTGTGAAGGCTGCTTCCAAACTCAAAATAAATCTATGTGAATGCAACTCTATGGAGGGCACGTTGTTTTATCATCATGACATAAAATGAAACACCGGAACGGGGCTGTGGGATCCGTGGTACAACATCACAATGGAGTAAGTCTGAATGAGTTACGCTGCCCCTGCTATATCAGAAAGTAGTTTCGGTATTTAAGGGTTTTTCTTTCTGGATTATCCAGCTTTCGGCCTCAGTCATTAGAGGCAAGGCCTAAAACAAGAAGCAAATTCCTTCTTTTATCCTTCTATTTTTCAAAGTCTTTCCAACTCCACTTTCACAGTTTCCTTCATTCAACTGTTGTTTGTAGCACTTAAGCCTCTAGACCCCAAAAGTATTTTGTGTCCATTTTATTCATGCCCTTAAAAGCAGGGGCCTGGATACCTGTCCCACATATTGAGACTTGCAATTTACATAATCAAACACCAACCACCACCAACAAAATAACCCACAACAACAAAAAACCCTCACCACACACTAATCTATTTACAATATATTCAAAGATAACTAACAATACAACAAACACTTTTCAGCTAGAAGAGAAAGGAAGCAATGTTTAAATAGGGCAAAGCTGGGTTGTTTTAGTTTTTGGTTTGTTTTGTTTGTTGGTTTGGGGTTTTTTGGTTTTTGTTTTTTGTTTTTTTAATCAAATAGGATCATATTTTCTAGCACATAGCTTTCAGAACAGCATGCCCATATTGGAAAAATAATCACCAGGTGTCTGAATTAATTGCCAAATCACTTCAGAGGAAAGCATCTAACAGCCAGTCACGTGTTTCTCCAGGATAAAACAGCAACTATAAATTAATTTAACTCTTATTGAATCATAATCACAACCTCAGACTTGTTCATCAGGCACTGGTGTAAAATCTTGTGGTTTATTTTTAAGGAAAAACAAACATCAAACTAAGTTCTAGTTCCAACTGAAACCTAAAAGAAATCAACAATATATATTTTTATATTTTCCTCACAACAGCAAAGTTTGAAAAATGCTACAGAGTACTTTAGAACACACATTAATCAGTATCCACTCTTAACTATCTTACATGCTGATCACTAGTTTTGATCTGTGACTGGAAAAATATACGCTTTCCCATTTAAGAGAAAAAAAACCACCAGGCAAGGCCTAGATGAAATATTAATACTTTGAACAGGTAAAAATGACTATCAGTTTAGGCTCAGTTAAAAGTTGAGTCATGGCAAACTTAATTGCAAACATTGATTTGAAAGCCTACGCCTTAAAAAAAAAAAAAATCTGCATGATCACGTGTTAAGGAATGGTAAGTTATTGCTTCATACTCATAACCATTCAGTGTAAGTGCACTCTGATACAATTTATCCTTGCTTTCATAGAACTTTTGAACATTTCACATTTATCACAATATCCAAAGCAAACAAGCGGTTCCTAAGGTATGTTCTTTGAAGTAACACTAATCTGTAACTTGATTTCGATATCACACCCAAGCGTGACATTGATTTATTTAGAGGACAGCAAGAGCTCAAAAGCTGTTTAGTTGTAATTATTTTGTGTAAGGAATATTTTACAGGTTACCTTCCACTGAAGATAAGAACATTGTTATCTAAAACCCTGAGACCACTGACTCTGGCACTGTTCTGTTCTCCACTCGTAAAGAGCTATCCTGTGTCATTCTCCACATGGACATTAAATAGATGCAAGATAATGCTGCAGCTCTACAACAGATTTTCCCTTGTCTTGAACATATTCGTTTTGTAGTTTAGGTGGCTGGCAAACAATTAATAAAATAAGGAATGAGCATGATTGGACTATGGCATAGTACACAAATTTCTTTTTTGCGCAATGCAGTCAAGATCTTCCTAGTAATCATCAGAGAAGCTTTTCCTGAATGGCTAAATACATTAACTTACATCTCCCACACAAATTTTGGAGTTGAAAATTTTATTTTGAGCCCTTTGGTTCATCTTATGTCCCGTGTAACTGATAGTTGATTCCAGCTCTGTCTTGTTTTAATACTACCTACACACTTGCGTATTACACAATTCAACAAAAATTCATCACAGACAGAAAACTCTCATGTCTTCTCATGTTTTTCATTGCCTATATATTGATTTTTCTAGAGTATTCTGCTATTTATACTTAATAATGCAGTAAGAATCTAATGATTTGGATTCAAAGATGCTGAGAGCTTGCAATTCACTTTTATAACAATCTGTCTGTTGATGTCCAGCACTTACAAACTCAAAACCCAGGACTTGTGGAAGGCACTCAGTTCCTTAAACCAATAAATAACAAAACCCACTGGGGTTTCATTGGAAGTGAATTTTCAAAGGGCAAAGGAATTCTGAAACTTAGTTCTTGTCACCAGTCATGCAGCTACTTCTGAAAAAGTGCAATTCCTTGCATCTAAAGTCTAAAAAGTTCTCTATAAATCAATATGGATTTAGTATTTAAATGTTAGGAATGCACAAATGAGCAAGGAAAAAGTGTAAACTTCAATGTAGAAACAAACACATGTGACAACCAGCCTGGACAGCGCAGACATCGTTATGCAATTTGCCTCTCCCATAGGAGAAAACGGGTAAGAAATTGAAAACCAGCAACTGGTGAAAAGCAATTGAACTGCAACTGACAGTAAGGTTGGAGTAACTAATGGTTGCCAACAAGTCCATCTGAAGAGAATTTCAGTAACTCACAACCAGAGATCCCCTCTGAACACAGTACTATCCACTTCTACGATGGCGCTCTCTTGTTTCTTTTGATTGAATTTAAATACTCTTGAGTATTACACTGGGGCCAAGTGGCAGTTCTTCATTGATTTCAGAAGATTTTGAATCTAGGCAATATAGTATATTAAAATAGAATAAAAGGGTCAAGATGAGAATAAAAAGAAATTAAAATTAGCTATTTATATTATCATGGATCCTTCAGATACAGAATTTGATTATGCCTTCATCTGTAAGAAATGCTTTTTCAATAGAGATCTCCAAGTTCAACACACACAACAGCAGATGTAAAAGCAGACCAAGTATCCACAAGAACTGAAGCTGCACAGCAGCCACCCATCTCTGAAGTATAGATATATTTTTTAAACATAGTCTTTTCAATTTCTCATTCAGTTGAGGATCAGATCCATATCTTCACACAGATCATCTTTTTTCCATATTTAAAGTTGTTCCTATTGAATTGCTTACGTCTACAGGAGCAAGTAATGAGGACCCATAGAAACAGATCTGCAGAGAGAAGCAGCTGGTGCTGAGAGCCCAGTGTCCACACTATACATGTTTTAAGAGGTTTTACTTCAATAAGCTTTAGCCTGGTAACCTAGATGAATGACCACCTGCAGCTGGAGTGCATGAAATGTGTCCCTGAGTGCTTCCTCCAGTTTAATTTCATTTGAGAGGAATCCAGTTCGTGCACACTGAAATCACTCCACAGTGTGAACCACAGCACTGGAAGTGGGGAAAATCATAAGATTTAATTCAAAAGCACACCCTTGATCCAAATTGAAATCCTAATAGAGTGATCTTTACAGAGGAATGTCCATTTTATAAGTTGTCAGGAATTGTACATAAATGGAAGTAAACTCACTTGAAGGCTGTATAGGTGGAGCCAAGGGGAGGCTTTGGCAGGGGAAACTTTTTGGAGAAGAGAGGTAGAGAAGGGCACTTAGATCACAGCCTTGGAGACATCATCTGATAATTTTTCAACTTGTCCTGCCTCACAGAGTACTATGTGGCAAACTCACCCTGCACAAGTGATAACTGCTCTATCTGCTGTGCCTAGGATACATTGGATGACATTAATAAGACACTGCCAGCATTGAAGTCATTGACACGCCACTTACTGAAAGGTTTCTGGAAAGGACAAAAAGCTATTCACTAATACACTGGCAAAGACGAGATAAACATAGCATTCATCTTTTCTCATGGAAAACTCTTCACAAGTTACTTGCTATTTTCCAACCACAAAAGATTATCACATAAACTCTAAAGGAGCAAAGTCTAGGCAAGGAGAATGACATTTTAATACTTCCTTGGAACAAATGAAATCCCGTTGAATACAAAACCAGAACAACTACCATATCAGAACAAGGCAATAATCCATCCAGTCTGTTACTCCGTTTCCAAAAAAGGCTAATTGCAGCTTTTGAGGGTAGCAGTTCAGCAGAGAACTGAACAGTTCTGTGCAAGTCTGAGGAATAATTTTTAGCCTGACTGCAGCCTGACCGTAAAGTCTAAATGTAGCAGTACATGTGATCACAACAGGACAGCTCTGTTTTATTTCATTTAACGTAAGTATGAATACCAGTTTTCTCCTGCAACGTGACCATGTTCCACAAACCCAAAGAGACAGCATAAGTCAGTATTTGCAACAGATACCTCTGAAGAGGCAGAGACACTGCAGAAAGTTGTTTTGCCGTTCAGGATTCATCATCCCCAAATCTACTCGCCTGCAGAACTGTGAAACTCTTAAGAATTCCTTTTTTCTTCCCAACTCTTCTTCCATACATTCCATTTAGGGCCATATTCCTTGACTTATAGGGAACCGCAATTACTCCTGGAATAGTGGCATTATCATAACTACAATCACTCATCTAAGTGTTATCAAATGTAAAGACTAATTACAGCATCCATGGAATGCATGAGGTTTTTCACAAGTGTAAACATTTATTAAAAAATTAATATAACTGTAAATCCTTGGAAATAACAATGATGTTTCACAATTACTGTTTATATTTTCTATCATGCATACCAGTTTTTAATTTCTTTCTTATCAATGACAAAGAGTTTTGCTTGTAGTTAGCGTAGATGTGCCCTCCTGCATGCATGCATGTGTGTAGTTGCAAGTGAATAAATAAATCTACTACATGCACTTAAGTTAACTGAAAATAAAGTTCTTGATGCAATTTATTCTTCCTCTGATGCAGAATAGCTCTATTTACTAGCACCTTTCCAGGGCTAATATTTCCTCAATATTGGCATCTCACCCACTCACTGCGAGTGTTTACTAGTGCAACTTGTGACACTGGTCCTTGTCATATGGACAGAGTCCTACTAGAAACGGGACCAGATCCACCAGCCAATTTCACGGGCGTTGTACAGTAGTCAGATGGCCATTACTGACCTGGCCTGTCCAACAAGAAACTCTTGGTTCCATTTCCAGTACCATCAACTTCTTATCTTCCCCTGCTTTACTGTGCAACATGCAAGACATTTTCCACAATTCTGCATAAGAAAGCTTTGCATTTGTGTCATGATTGTACACAGAATGGATACGTGGAGTCTCTTTTGAGTGTTCTTCTGGGTGCACTAGTCTCAATAGGTAAAACATTAGTGATTTCTAACTTCAAAATAAAAGAATTATTTTTATATATACTTCATCTTTAACCTCAAATTAGAAAAAGTCACATGTTTTACTGATAAATATCAGCACAATTCCTAACCCCTTTCTGTCCACCTAGTCACAAGTGTATTCACCTCTCTATACGAACAATGTTATTTTTCCCTAGCCCTATTGGTTTTGCTAGGTAATTTTTCCTCACTTACACTTCCTTCATTGTTTTTTTTCCTGTTCCTTTTCCTATACTCTGTGTCTTCTTCCTCCATTTTCCTATTCTGATGTATTTTTAGTGCTTCCCTTTTCTGTCAGTCCCTGAGTTAAGAGGAACTTTTCCTGTCTGATTTCAGAAGCTTTCAGATCTTTTCCTCTCTTCTCTGCTCTAGTGCTCTCATCTCTTTCTTGACACTGCTTTTCTTCACACTACTCTTACAGCAATCATTGCAGTATCTTTCAGCACTTGAGCAAAGGGGCCAACAATCATGTTGCTGGACTGGAGACTGAATAAATTTAAGCAATCTCTGTAGACCAAAACAAACCACGTACAGCAATGTATCTGCTAATCATTTTAAATCCAGAAGAAGTGTTCAGCATTCAGAAACAAGGATCAATCCTCTCTGTTCTTATTCTTTTATTTTCCTAACCTTAACACCCACAAGACCTTGAATGTTGTACTGTTAGTCCCCAAATCTCTCTTCCCCTTCATTTTTTATCATCTTCATTCCCCTACCTCAGCCCAAAATTTGAGCCACTGATGTAAAAGGCTTAGGAAACCGTATGACTATTATTCAGAGACTCTGGAAAGCCATTTGCAGCTTTCCTACAACATGCCAACCCCTAGCCTTCAGTGAAAACAACACTGTGAAACAGTAAAAGCAAACTCTACGGTATCCACTGAAATCTAGTAGGAAACATAAGGTCTATTGTCACCCCAAATACACGGTATTTTGTCTGAATTAGAGTACATAATAGCCGTGTGTATTAATTCTCTACAAATGAAGCAGTATGACTAATCTTTTGCGGGCCCGCAGAAACATATAATGGGATCTAGAGTCCAATATTGCCCGCTTTTGCATCTAAAAATACATATTTGCTTACTCAGCCAGCTTCTACTTTTATTTCCCTAAATGTATAAACCGTCTGTGGTGCTGCAGTACAACACTGTGTGGCCACGCTGTGTCTTGGGGTGTACTCATCAAATTACAAAGGCACTGCAATCAGACAGAGACCAAGCCAACTCACTCCAGGCAGGGAAGTTTCAGGAGCAGTAGTCTTGACAGAAAATATATTTTAATAGGTTGTATTTAACAAACAAGACTGAATCTTATTCTGTGTTTTCAGAATTTAAAATCTGTTTCTCTTAGGGATTTTTGGCTGTATATGCTCATTATATTTTCTTAGCACCTGATCCCAACAGAAATGCACAGCTCCTTGTGCCAACAGGAGGTGTGCCAACCTCAAACCCTGGGGAGATAAAGAAATTTTTATACCTCTTGACCATAGTAACTTTTACCTTCATAGCTTTTAACCTGACATGGACATAGTATGAGGTGTAGAAGAATGTAAGACAGGAAAAAAAAATATATATACACATATAATTACCAGTGCAGACCACTTCACATGAACCAAAAAGAATTTCTTTATAGCATTAGTAAGTGTATCTAACCAAAATATCCAGACTCTACATTTCTAGTGCAAATAATTTATAAGAGTCCAAGTAAGCTAGTAGAAAATTCCGTGAAGGAGACAAAAGTCTCAGCATAAAACAAAGGGGCAATCACTGCTTAGGGACAGACAGAAAACATCAGAGCAGATACATGTTCTATCAATAGTTCCTAGTTTATAAACACGACATTAAGTGATGCGTGAATAAATTACCCATTTATTGCTGAATTCTGATACAGTATGAAGAATGAGAAAAATATTTTGCTAAAATTAGAATACATTGTACTTTGAGATCTTACATATATAAGCCCCCATATCTATAGCACATCTCTGTGCTCTAGCCAGTCACTGGTTCAAGAGTAAATCTTCCAATTTATTTTAAAATGACTAACTTATGTGCCAAATTGCTGATATCCTAAAATCCACACATATATCTGTCCAAATCAGCACTTTTTAGGCTGTCTTATAAGTTGCTTCAGTCCTATCACCTATCCTGTATTCATACATATATGTAACTTCCACAATTAGATATAGCTATATCTGCTGTGTCTTCCTTTTTTTTCAGGGGGGAAGTGCAGGCTGTTTGGTTTGGTTTTTGTTGTTTTGTTTTGTTTTTTTAAACATCAGTTACCTAAATCATACTAAGACAAACTTAAAAAATGCACAGAGCAATTTAACCACATCATGCCTTCACTTAAAGCTATGATGGCACCCAATGTTTCCCAGATTTAAGACAGTTATGTGCCAGGAGTTTAAACACCACTAGTCCAAGCACTACAGAGGTATTCAAGTGAGACCAAGCCAGCTAAAAGAACGAATAAAAAGCTGATACACAGAATCTTCATTAAGGGATATGTGAAATAAACAACTAAGGCTTCCGGAACAAAATTTCACCTCTATAGTATTACACACTCTATAGTATTACCTGGAAGTCTCCTTACAGTCTGTCAGCAACTTTAGTCAGCAACCTCTCTTCCACCAGGCAGCTATGCATGACTTTATAAAAGCCCCAGATGCCCAGCTGTTATGGATTAGCATGAGTGGACCAATTTTAAAGGAGCCATGCTGATTTACACCAGATCAGGGTTTGGCTCTTGACAGCATTGTTTGGTTTTTTTAATGTTTTACTTACAACATGGCAGTTAAATTTGCCCACAGGCTTCATAAAAAATATGCCTTATTGTATATAAGAGTTGGCGTTAATCTCAAGTAGTAAACTCAGACAGACACACGATACCATTACATTATCCCCCAAGACTGAATGGAGATTATCATCAAAGGTCCAAGAGTATGATGGCTGTAAGACTCCAGTTGAGTAAGACAAACAATGAGTGGGTTTGAACAGTGCAGGACAATACAGCAAAGAATCGCATTTCTGCGTTATGAGACTGGATTATTAAAGTAAATATTAACGAAGACTTGAATTCTTGTACTTTTGTCAGCTTGTCTGTTCATGGTTCTGCAGCCTGCAAATGAATGCGACTTGAATCTTGAATCAAAAGGACAAATCCTAACCCCACTGAAGTTAAACTGAATCATGCTCCGGGAGAAAGAAACATTGATGTCAGGAAAGGAGAAGGTTCATGAGCTACGTAAAATCCATCTCTGCAGCTGCGTTTCTATTATGTTATGTGCTACAGACTAAGCAGGTGTTTCTTGGGCCAGTTTTTAATTAAACTGTCCTATGGGAGACTTCCCTTTATTTAGCAAAGAAATTACAGTGATATCTAGCATCCATGTAACTCAGTAAATAACCATAACATAACCACACGTGTCCACAATATTGCATTATTCTACAGCTTTGTTCCCATCTCTCTTTCCTCCACTCATTACAAAATCATCCTCTTTTCACAGAACAACTGACAACTGCAAGGTCCTTCCACCACCGTATCGAGCTGTGTGCCATGAAAGCTACACTGCTGAGGATACAACGAAGTGGAATGACCCTTTATGAGAATTTTTATGCAGAGCTCCCACATCCTACATCAGTGACTACTCATTTACTGAACTCTAATCATTGTTTGAAAATTACTACTTCAACCATTCAGAGATAAGCCTAGAATGCTGTGCTGGAAAGGGCTTTCATAACCTCTTCTACAAGGGAAATATGTTTGAGGAATATCTTTGGGGAACACTTAAGAAACAAGGGAAATTCTAACTTGATCCCATGATATGTTACTAAAATTAGAAACATCTAGTCTCAACAAGCGCCAACAAGTCCCAAAGGGCCTTGATACATCCAGTAATAACTATTACTGGCATTTCAAATGCACACAACTGTGGAGAGGAGGAAAGTTATTTCCAGAAATTTGCAAAAGACACAATTCAGAATACCAAATCTGAATGGGATCAAGGCTAGTCTTCTGAGTTCAATCAAAGGGGTCATTCATTCTCCTGTCCTGTAACAGAATCAGTTATTCCAACAGCATTAGCAGCTAGATGTTTGTTCAGTCAGTTCCTAAATCTCTGAAGATGTAGACTCATAATCTTTCCAATGCTTTTCACTACCTATATTATCAGACAGGTTTTCTAACTTCTAATCTGAACGTTCCTTGCTGAAGTTTAAGCCCATTATTTCTTGTTCTATCAAAAATGGACATAGAAAAATAAAAACGTTATGTACTTTGAGAGTTTTATATATTAGAAAAACATAATTTCTGTTCATGGTTTTTCTTTTTCAAAGCAATCCCTTCATTAAATCTTTCATTGCTGGTGATGTTTTCTAGATCTCCACTCACTCTCAAGGCTTTAGAAAAGTGGTTTGGAATTCTGAATTGAAACTGGGTGACAAGAACTGTAATTTCTTGTGTTATAAACAAACAGAACTAAAATCAGTTAAAAAAACCCCCAACCAAACAAACAGTTAAACTTCATGCTCAATACCTCCTACTTTGTAGGTGTACTATGGTGACAGCTTTGCATCTAAAACAGTAATTGAAAAGCAAATACACAAAAGCTAAAATATCCTGAAATACATAATGATAGAACTAGCAAAGTTAACAAGTGAGTGCAAAGCTGCCTAAAGTGAAGTCAGAAATAATTGCCCGTTACAAAAAGTCTTGTTGACAGCATTTAATGCTGGTCCCTTAAATTACGAGAAGCGTGCCTTTAGGGCAGAATGCATGCAATGCTTGAAAGTCAGAGTATACTTCCAGTTGGCAGTTTTAATAGCACACTTCCACGCTGTGCTCATTTTTTATATTGTTCGTAAGCAACTTCTTGAGGAAATCACATTGCAGTCAATGTGCTTGCGTAGGAATTTGTTCTTGTCCACATCAACTGGCAGAATAGCAAGTACACTAGAGCTGGCCATGTGGTTCAGCTTAATGCCAACAAGAACAAGGGCCTTCCTGGTTTTAACTTATACCTTTGGAAGGAATTCAGATACAAAACCCAGAGCATGCTTGATTTGAATACAGCAGTAAATTAGATGTAGCCAAGATTCTGCAATAATGCCCGAGAAAGCAATTTTAGAACACAGTACATAAAATGGAGACGGCACATTTGGGTTAAACAGTTTGCAAGGTTCGTTAATCTAGTCATGACGGACAGAGTTTCTCCATGACTCTGCTGGATGACAACATGCTGTAACCTCGAATATACAAAGAATTGTACTACTGGTACTAATCTTGAATCACGTAGCCGAGAAGCGAAGTGATGTGACCCATCAGAGTAGCACACTTCCTCCTCAGCCCTTCTCCCCTTCCAGATTTAATATAGGCCTTGGAAGGTGTTGAGTCACTACTTGCAATTATTACTACCCTTTTCTCATTGCAAAGATACAAATTTTGTCTGTGAACAGCTCTGTACAAAACATGACTGAAAATGAAATCACTAATTGTACATACAGCTCAGATTAAAAGGTGTTTGCACCATACAGTTACACATCAAAGCCACCACAATTTGTAAACAGTACAGTCTGATAACACTTTTAAACATAAATTGTTAGGTGGTAAACCCACTGGGTTTTTGCATACACTCCATTGGTTGACATTAACCACTTTAAAATAGAACAAGAGAGCGCAATATTGATACAGCATCACCCTCATATACTGACACATGTAAATAAAGTCCTCACTAATCCTCATTCAAAGGTAGTATCTCATTTTAAAGAGCATGCCCATAGCACCTCATATAGGGAGTTTCCAAAGTTTTTGAAAAGTAGCAGCACCTCAACCTTTTGTAAACAAGGAAGAGCACGGGAAGGAGACACAGGGGGGTATGAGTCCACAGTTCAGAAACTTTCAGGATCCTTCAATCACAAGCTGCCTGCTGCCTCCTAAATGACATTGTGCTACGCTACAGAATGATTTTTTTTTTTTTTTCAATGCACCTTTTCCCTATGCAAGTAGTGAGCCTAGGTCTCACAGACAGCAAGCAGTAGTTGTCTGGCTTAAAACTGCTGTTCAGCTGGACTGCATTTCACAGGTATTTTGTGGGCACTATTTTCAGATCACACAGTACCAGTTTACAAATGATGCTTTCTTTAGAAATCTGACAATATTTTGTCACCTGAATGTGGATCATGTTTTCAGGGCAAAAAACAAGGGAAATAAATAGTCAGTTTATGTATACTCTTGGAGCTTTCTACCAGAGATGCCTTGTTCTGCACTTCGCAGGTATGCCGATGCCACAGAAAGCTGCATCTGCTTACAACTGACTGAGCAACACTGCCCTAGAGGCTTCGCATGCTGTAGTCCAGTTGACTAACAAATGCTGTCTTGTTTTTGGAGAAGCTGCCTGCAGCACTGCAATTGCTTCTGGTTGCATTATATTTTAGGGAAATTCTTCAGGAATTTTAACTAACTGTTGGAACCATGGGGTTAAAAAGCCTAGTCTCAGAGCAGGGGCGGGGGGTCGGAAACAACAATAGGAATCATGTTTAAAAATAATCTATAGCTAGTACTGGTATTAAAGCCTTCTGTTCTTTAGTTTCTTCTTGCGTTCTTTTCTGCTGAAGATCAAATACACACGTGGGCAACCTTTCCTCCTGCTTATGTTGCATTCTGAAAAGAAGCTTATCCATGACAACTTTATTAGACCACTAAAAATTCTCCATGGTGAAACACTTTCTTTAGCCCCTGTAGTCCCTTCTTGCTCTCGTCAACATGTTCTTAGCCAAAATGTTTCACTTCCCATAAAGAAATAAACATGAAGCCATAGAAACAGGGGAATTAAATAGTATGTAAGACCTTCATTGTACTGTCTAAACCCCTAGATGGAAAAACTTGAAGTAGACAAATAGACAGCACAACTTGAAGGAACTCTGCTTTCCTGAACATCCTTTCCTCTAAAAGGATTTACTTTCTCAAAGGTTTGTTCTTCCAGAAATATTTCTCTGATTTTCCTTTGAGTGCATCCTCCAATTAGTCATGGTAATAAATAAAAAAAATAATCATAATCCCTATTCTTTTGACATAAAACATTTCTATGAGAGAACCCTTCTCATTTTCAGTTGGATACCAAAGTCG
>KL267838.1:4368-15984 GCA_000699545.1 Podiceps cristatus | reverse complement strand
GGGGGGGGAGGGGGTATTTTTGATTTTTTTGTGTCAAGTAAGGTGTAAGAATTTTGTTAAATAAATGCTAAGGAAAAGAAATAAAGCAACTCAAATATCAATATTAAAGTGACTCAGCCGAACAATGAGCTATGTACCATTTATTCCAATAGAAAAATGCTGTGAGTTTGGGAAGAAAGCTAGTTCAGCGTTTGGAAGACAGAGTGTAAAATTATAAAATGAGCTAAATACTGAAGTTATTGTTATTATTATTAAAGTCATTATTATGGCACAGCTGTTATCAGAAGGCACAGGGATAAGATTCATCTCCCTCCTCTGACAGCTTTAAGGTGTTCCTAGTTTTGTTGTATTTTCTTAGCAAATGCATTAATATTGTTGTTTTTAAATAGAAAGGACTATACTTTATATACTCCCAAAGCATTCTTATTCTTAAGGTTCTTTTATCCAATTTAGCACAGACAAAAATGTCTGTTTCTTTCTGTCTATTTCTTTCCATTAATTAACATAACTTATTCTCTTGATGTTACCCCACTTGTTTTTAAAGAGCCTCAGGCTGGTAAAAACTGAGGAATTCTGTTTCATGAATATTTTAAAAACAAGGTTCAGATGCAAGTAAGTTCTATTTTAGAACATATACATACAGCAACACAAACGTATGGATTAATGGCATACGGATTTAATGTGGTTTTAGCATCTTATTCAAAGTCATTTTTGTTTGGCACGTGCTAAACAATTTCTGCTGGGTAGAACAATTTTCAGGCTTATGGGGAGTAATTGCCAACAAATTAGAAGAAAAATAGGCTGAAACAGGAGGCACTCCCATCTTCCCAGCAGTAATTTTATTATGAAATAAACTTTTTTCTTCTGATACTTGAATCAGGTCTTCTCTGTTTATTAACCTTTTTCTATTCAGCTTCCAGTACACCTGCGAATACTGCCACCTCCATCTACCATTTAATATCACCCAGCTATATCCCTACAGATTTTTTTTTTTTTGTAGTGTCTTTTTGAAGTCTTGCTGCTTCTCTCAATGAAGTTCATACTAGAGATTTCATTGAGTTCCAAGTAAGTAGGGACAGGTTACAATCTGATTATAAATAATTAGTTCTTATCACTACCTTTAATGTGATGCTATAGATATTTCCTTGTCATGTGAGCCTATCTAGGTGGAGAAAATAACCCTTTCTGGAATGGTAAAGGATAGGTCTCAGTGAATCATTCCTCCTTTTCACTAAAACAGAAAAAATTCTAGCACTAGGAAAATAAATTAGTAGAAGCATACTCAGAAAAGGTCTGCAAGTTTCAGTGTAGTCTGTAGCCTCTTAAAACAGTATCTGGTCACTGTCGGGTCACTGCCTCCCCTAAATGAGCTCCATTCACTTGTACAGTTTTAATGCTAGGAGAAACTTTCAACAAATTCCTGAAACGTATGTTCTTTTTTCTCAGCTCCTGATACAAATCCTATTAGGACAGCTTAATGCCTCTGGCAATAGGCAGTGCTGGTAAGTTCCAGTGGGAAGGTAAATTACCATCCACCCTGTAACATGTCATGAGTGGATCCCTCCAAAATGAAAATATATATTTTTATAATAACAACTTCTCTAATACTGGCCAGGCTTTATAGCCTACAGACTTCAGAACAAAGACACTCATGATCCCAGCTGCCATACCTGCACCAGTCCAGGCAGAATGTCTTAGCTAGACATTCTAGCTAAATCTTCTGTATCATGCTGTTGACCTTAACTTAGTAAGTTGTGAGCATTAACACCCTCCTTAACAAAGAATTTCCAGACATTATTTATTGCCTCTTGTATAGTCAGGGAAATAAAATAATTTTTATAAGGAAAATAAAAATCTATAAAGGTCTTTTTGTATTTCAGGACATTGATAGAATGTGGCTTTTCAAAACAACCACCTGTGTGCTTCCACCTTGATGACCTCTGAGTCATTAAAATTGAAGAGGCCTATTCACACGGCAGTGTCTCTTACCACTCTCTGTTATAGCTGCGGACTCTTTCACAATACAGGTGTTTACAAAGGAGAAATGCATACCTGAGAGAGATAATAATGAGCTGTACTACCATAGACCCACTTTTTATCCATTAATTATTTAGAATATCCACAACACTAAACATTTAGACCTATTAGGTACCCACCACGTGTATGAAAACTATAATAGTAACGTGTCAGCTGGAAAGTTATCCTCATTATAAAATATTTATTTCTCTGTATAGCTATAAAGTAATAGAAATAACGACGCTTGCAAAATGACCTAGTGGACAGAAGATTAAAGTATCAAATGCAATGCCACAGCATGAACAACAAAAACCTACATAAAAGCTGCCAATATATAGCCCTGACACCAGTTAAAAATATTTGTGCAACAGGGACTAAATGTAAGACTAAAGTTAAGTACTAGATTTCATAGTTTCCATGCAGACATTTTACACCCATCATCTTGCTGCCTTGGTTGGCAAACTCACAAGGTGCCCTGAACCCCTGTGGGATACTGCTGAGGGAAATATAGCCTCACTGGCAACAAAACGAGTTCAGCATGGTTGAAGGAAAATGAGAGCTGAGACATTGTCTGATGGTAGTCTTCAGTTACAATCATGAGAAATAAAAACTGTTCATGAAGACAACATCAGAGGTAAGCCAAGCAGGCTGATACAAATAAGTGCATTCTACAGTTACGCAGCAGATAAAAGATAGGCTTTGTAAACACTGTAAGTGCATTTATGATTTACTAACCCCTTTGCATTAGTTAATTACCCTCTCTATTTTCCAAAGTAAACAGCTTTTTCCTAATGAATCATGACTCAAGTGAACTAAAATTGTGACTAAAATTAAACTGACAAAATATCTATTTTTAGACCTTCAGCTGTTCTTGATTTGAATTACAAGTTGCATGTACCCTTTAAGCAGGCTTTACTTCTGAAGCCAAAGTTCTCTCATGCGAATACAGTAAATGTGATGGAAATAAAGGATCGTTTAAAAAATCTTCAGCTTTGGATACACATAGGTCAGTGCTTGATAAATCAGAATCAAAGTGGATATCCTCACAGATTTTTAAGGACTCTAAAAGCAAACGTGAATAGCATTTACTCAAATTGGTGTGGGACATGGAAACCAAACAGCATCTTTCCTTATCAGTCACAGTCCCTGAAAAACCATTCACAACTCAAAGAATAAAGCTTATGGATACTTATATATCTGTTGTCCAAAAAATAAATCTGTACTTCATACAGAGAGAATAATCTCTCCAGAAAGATGCATGTTAGCTGCCAGCACCAAAGCTCCTGAGAGATTACACTGAACTATGTAAAAAAGGATCATTTGTTTAAAGTACACACTGCAAAATACCATTTCTGATCAATGGAATACAGAACCACCTCCTACCTTGTCTTTGCAAAAGCAAAGTTCTCAGAGCTCCTCAACAATATTGGTATGAAAACCAAAGGGAAACATTTCTTCCTAAAATGAAAAATGGGAACCACCACCATGGTTTTGCCTTTCAAATAAAAAAGTGGTATTTCATAAACACAGAGATAGTTCCTCATCAGGCTTTAAATCTCATTCCTCTTCAACTTTTTCTGCTCTTAATGTCTTTCTTACTGCATAAAAAAATGTGTCAATTCAGCTTGCACTTCATAATATTTGCCAGACAAAAATAACAACAGGAAAAGGAAAGGAAAATATTTCATCAGTCTCTCTCATGCACTTATCTTCGCTTCTTTCCTGTAATTGTCTCAGGCAAACTCTGTGAAGTCTAACTTGCAACAATGAATCCCCATAAGGAATCCTATATGGTTTATGGCCTGTAATGGGTCTTTCAAGCACAGAAAAGGCGTATCTGTAGGTGTAGAAAATGAAGATAAAGTATGAGACAACCTTCCATTTCAATGCAGTCTTCATACCCCCTTCATTATATTCCCCCTTTATAAATCATACAATATGGTTATCGTTGCCTTTGTGCATGTACATAGCAATTTGGAGCCTTAATTGCTGTGCTTGATACACTAAAATTGTAAAAAATGGGGGGAAAAAAAAATAAAAAATCAAAGTTGGTCACTTCCCCAAGGAACTTACACATACAAGATGAGACAAGTAACCACTTACAGGGAAAATTCAAAAAAGAGTTCCTCAGAGACCTAAAAAATGGACTTTGTTGATATTGCTCATTCTTCTTTCACTTTCTATTTCTTTAATACAAGATGGCATGTACTATTGTACTATTTTATCTGAGTGCATAAACCTATATCATGCTAAAAGATGAACACATAAGGGGAGCTATAGCCCATACTATAGACTGTGTAAATTCACATACATGATTTATCCTAAAAGAACAGAAATAAAAAGTAAAGAAAAGGGGGAAAACATCACAAGAATTGAAGTCACTAGAGGCTTGCACAGCCTTGCATCTCCAACTTCACACTGTGACGATGAAAACTCCTCTGGGCAAAATGAATCCATGATCCTATTGGGGCATGAATGCATTAGGGCATGAAATGAAATACAGAAAGTTCTGTGAAGCATGTATCAATGATACTTCTTTCCATTGATTTTTCAGACTCTCATACCACGTTACAGAGAGGAATTCCAAAAAAAGCATTGTCAATGACCATAGTTTGGCCATAGACTGCATAACACAAAGGAAAATGTACCCTGTATTTAATACTATTAGTTCTGATATTGTCTTATTTGCTGTGTTGCGTATCATAAATTGTACTACACTGCACAGCCACAGAGAACTTTCTCATGATAGGAGCAGGCATGAAGTTCTTATGTACAGCTCAGTCCATAAAAGTCAACATTAGGGCCTGAGTAAGAAAGACAAAAAAATGATGCCTCACAAATCAATACTAAAACTCTTGTGATGGTTTTGGCTGGGGTAGAGTTAATTTTCTTCACAGTAGCCAGTATGGGGCCATGTTTTGGATTTGTGCTGAAAAGAGTGTTAATGATCATACAGGGATGTAGTGCTGATAACAGGGATGTTTCCCTTACTGCTGAGCAGCGCTTACACAGAGTCAAGGCCTTTTCTGCTCCTCACCTTAGCTTGGAGCTAAATCTGCATTAAATCACTGAATATATGAGCAATATAATCTCCAAGTTTTTCTTATTGGTAAGCATAGAGATCATGTGCTTTTTAAAGTAATCACAAGGGAACTAACAGTGTCGTGTGGTATTAAGCAATAAACTGAATTGTGGGTTCCAGGCACAGTATGACCCAAAAAAGATAAATTAATTGCTTTAACACTTAGGTAGAAAGAACCAGATGAACCAGAAACTGCAGAGTTTCAATAGAAATTACAGAAAGTAGTATACAAAAGCATCAAGTAAGGATTTCACTTACGCTAAGCGTTAGTAAGGATTTCATATTCCACCTCAGAAAAACAAAGGAATATTCTGCTCAGGTTGTGCAGCAGTGAATCTGGGTTGGAAATATTAACAATAAAAGGAGTGTTTAACCTGTATTCGACATATGTCTAGTCAAATTCAAAAGAACTGTTAGTTGAAAAGGATGATATTTACAAGTCAGATGTCGGCACACAGTCACAGTAGGCTAGGACTTGAAATCAGGAGGTTCTGTTCCCATCTCTGCTATCAACATCCAATCTTGAACAAGTCTTTCTACATCGTTCATGCTGTGTTTACATACTTGTTAACTTACACTATCTATGATATAAGATAGAGTGCTGCATGTTTGTTCAGCACACACACCCCTTGGCTTGACTAAGGCCTCCTCAGGTTACTAATATAACAGAGAGTACCCATTAAGAAATACCAAAGTCACTAGTGATTGCAGAAGCCCTTGATCATGCAAAACAAGTGAACTACTGTGTTCAAGTAATCACTTATCTCAGTGGCTCTGCGTTTTGACCTGATCTACATGAGTCTTAGATAGGAACTATGCTTTCTGACAAGATAAAAAACCCCACATTCCCCCTATAAAAAAAACCCCAAATCAACAAAAAACCCAAAAACCCAAAACCCCCCAAAAAACCACACCTACATCAGTTCTGTGAAGGAGAAATTATAATAGCCACAAACCCCCCTATCTTACAGTATTTGTGATTTTAAGGTCCTTGGAACAATTTCATCTAAAACTGAAGAGTTTGTACTAGTACTGAGTATTCCATGGTGAATCTGTTTATTTGGCAGCTGCCTGCAAGAGTTAGAATTACAAGAAGAAATCCAGTCAGAAATAAACTATTGCTCACGAAAGAAATATGTCAGGGGATACAGGTGATAGCAGAAGCTTGAAGAAGCTAAACTTGTCATTCACATCCAAAAAAATGGCAGTACTTGAATATACCAAATCAAGACTGATTCAGTAAAAAGGTCATAGAAATTGCTGAACAGAAAGTTACACATTTTTTGTGATGAGCTGATGCTTGACAGAACAAAAAAAATCCAAACAAACAAAAAAAAGGGAGTCTGGTATATAATAAACAGAAAAAAAGCCAGAGGTTTAACACCAGTGTGCATGGATAGGAAAAAAAAAGTTGGCAGACAAAAGGCAGAGAGCAGCCAAGGAGTTGGAACAGAAGCAGAGGTAAAGTAAAGCAATATACACGAGGGGAAGGACTTAAACTAATGTAAGTCAGTCAGCAGTTGTAGATCTGCAAAGACCAAGTGATATGTTGACAGTCTCATGATATATAATGAAAAACATGGCACTTGTCTTCTCTAGACATTGTTCTTTGCTTCATTATATGTTTAAATAATTGAGAGAGGTATCTAGAAAAAAACTGGCACTGTTTGTCACTGTAGACTTCTAAATAAAGAACAAAATGAATCAAGAATCTGTAGTTAAATTTCCAGATTTAAAGTATCAGTAGCAACCTCCAAGCTGTAATTATACTCTTGCTTGCTAGCAAATCCAAAAACCTGTTATGTCTGGAAAAGAAATACTTTTAACGCTGCTGGAAGATAGTGAATAAAAGATGATTTTTTTTTTTAATTGCTAATTTACTGTACTTAATGTACTTACTGCATTTAGTTAGCAAACATACATGAATACTATATACATGTATATACGATCCACATACATTGTAAACAATGCTCCAATATATGGGTGAGCATTAGGATAGGTGAACATGGAATGCTATGCAGATATGCCTGACAGAAATCTCTCCAAGGGAGCAAGAGAGCTCTAAGGTTTGGTCTTCAGCTGCTGTAAAAAAAACCCTGCTGTGCTTTCTTCTTCATGTCTGGTCCCAGATCTGTCTGGCAGATGGTTAAGAATTTTTCAGTGTATCACAGAGGCAGAGTTCTTAATCAATTTACCCTTAGTGGACAGCATATCCCTTTTTTTCAAAAGCCATCTGAAATTGTGGACAGTGATTTATGTTGTGGGATAGGTGGCCAGTGTCTCAGTACGGCAGAACAAAGTCAAGACAATGGAGGTTAGGAAAAGAAGGGAACACAGCTGGGAAAGAGAAGAGACAGAATTGCATACTTCACTACAGGAAGTAAATTGTGGTTTGATTTCGAGAGCTGAAGAAAGATATGCAAGAACAGGAAAGCAAGCAACTCATTGTTACAGCTGGTGGTGATCGGTATTCCACAATCAGCGCTAACGAAGGAAAAGGATAGATCCAAGCCATGATGGTTTGATAAGTATCAGTACTTGAATCCTCAAGAGCTCTCCAAGTATTCAGTGGTATGCAGGCACAGGATCAAGCTTATCTATTTTTCCTGCCAAAAACATATATGAAATGTTCGGTTTTTCTTTTCAGCCACTAGATTGAAGTCAATGAATTTGAAACATTTACAATTTTGCTTTCAGGTATGTCACTAGAAATGCATAGTGAGACTGCAAGCATGGACCTGAACATGAGGCAAGAGAGGCAGGGATAAAAAGCTGGAGTTACAACAAGGAAAAATAAAATGAGAAAGCTACTCGTTTTTGTCTTCTGTAGAATATTAGTGCCTTTAAAAAAAATTAGCAGACTTATCGTAGGCCAAGGTAGACTGAAGTGATGCTAAGGAGGTCAGGAGGAGCCGTGTGAGGAGCAACACACAAAGAACACGTTCATGTGCACTCAGAGTGACTCAGCCAACTATGTCAAAGCTCATCTGATAAAGACTGAGAATTCTGGGCTCATCTGTTTTTTCTTCCATCTTTCAGGCCATGACAACTGTAAAGAGGTATTCAAAACCTAGAAAAAAATGCCAAGACAGTCATCTAAAAGATAAGAACAAGATTTTTTCATGTGGTCACAATATATCAGTAGGACATCTAAGTGCACAAATAGCACGAAAAGCAAAACCTTCAGAATAGCATCCCACACGCCTCAAATTGTACCCTGCATCTTTCACATCACGGCAGCAGTTCTTTATTTCACAGTGAAGCCAGCCCTAAAAACCTAAAAAATTATGCCAAGGAAAAGAACGCAAGGCAATAATGTCCCTAAACTTAAACATTTATCAAGTCATTTATTTTCATGACATCTGAATGATTTTGACATGAGCAAAATCTAACCATTCATCCTCCCCCTTCCTTTACGTTTAAGACTGTATGCAAATGCTGTTTTCTTCAGCTATACTAATTAATACACATGTACTTAAAGTTTTTATGCTTTCTTGTAAATGCACAGTATTAGCCAGAGATGGGCATACATCTGAGACAGTAGGGGCCTTTACTTTGAAAGCCTCCAAAGACTTCAAGTGCACTTGTTAAGCACTCCACCAACATCTGGCCTTTCCACTTTAGAACCAATCCTGTATCAAACCAAGGACTATAAAAACAAGGAAACATTAGTTGCAGAAAATATGATTGTGTGTAAGAAATACTGGAAACATAGAAGAAATGATGGTTATGAATCCATATAATCCTGGGCTGAACTACTTTAGCCATGAAAGCTAAAGCGTTATAACAGGGCTTCTTTGTTTATTAAACAAACAGGTTATTCTAATCTGCATTTAGAGAAAGTCCATCACCTTTTTTGGCTGTTGACTAACCTCAAGGTTTTCTGTCATTTATTGGAGCATATTTTTATTCAGATTTTATTTTGAAATGTTCATAACAAAACCTAAGCATCTCTTGGATGCTCATGTTTATGCCATTGTTAAAGCAGCTTATCTCTCCGGAGATTCTGGGCATGAAAACTGATTCTACAGGGGGCCATACTTGAACTTTGCGACCAGGTGAAAACAGGCATGCAGAAGCCTCCTGAGCAATCTAACAAGGTCTACCAATGAGCTTTCGCTTCCCCTTTTCCTCACACAACTGTGCTTTCAGCTTATCCAACAGACCTGCTGACATCACAGATCCCGAGATGTCAGGGAAGCAACAGCTACCTGAAGAGCTGCAGACCATCTCTCGTTAAGCCTACTTGCTCAGCACTGAAATGAAAAATAAGGAAGACGCAATTTCATCTTTAAGAGAATTCTAATAAAAGAGATGAGCATATCCCATCTCAAGAAAAAAAAGGGGAGAAAAGACTGTTTTCCTGTACTGCCATTTTCCTTTTTTTTTTTTTTTTTTTTTTTTTTTTAATTACCATCATTCAAAGACCTTTACATTTTTAAAACAAGTAAGGCTTCCTATGTGAAGCATCATTAGCTCTTCTTACACGTTCTGTGATTTTTCTTTTCCTCAGTAGGGACAGAAAGTGCAACTATAGACTATTCAGCTAATTATAGTGTAGCTGCTGCCTCAGCTGTGCTGTTATGACCAGTGGGAGAACCACAGGGGAGAACTGAAGAGGACCTTTTCAAGAATGGCTAAAAGCCACTGGTTTTAGCCCCACCCTGGGGCAAACCTCTGGATTCTGCTTCATTTTTATGTTCTATTTTGTATATCATGCACACCCTGGAGAATGAAGATCTCCAAGACATATTGTTCTACTATATACTTCTGTACTGGCAGTCACAAAAGGGTCATTTCCAAGATCGCTGTCAGTAGCAGGCGCATCTGTAGTTGCATGGACAAAAGAGTTGGACATTAATCCAACAGGGCACAAGAATAGCACTTTAATACAGCATTTTACTGTTTATTAGCTGTAGAAATAAAAAATGCCCTCTGCGTCTACTTTATTAAAATTTATAGTTCTAATGGAAAGCCTGTACTCATCATCTTACAGCTTAGCTGGTTCTTGAATCCTTGCTTTGTTACAAAAACAGTCTTTTGAGACTTAAAAGGATACACATCCATAAATCACATTTAGCTACATGTATATCAACAGCCATTATCCACTTGCTTCTCAAACAAAGCCCTTAAAATAGACATTTATATAACTCTTAATATAACCTTCATGTCTATTTTTTCACAGCCCTTCCCTTCTTAAAAGCTAACATCAATGTAGCCACTTAAACGCACATGTAGATAATTTTATTTATTTGAATTGAGTGCTACAGCAAATTCTTCTAAGAAATGTTGTGCTGCAAAGCTCTGTATCATCTGTTGCAAATACTATTGCAAGAGCACATAGTGACCCCATCCCTCCACTGGCTTGTTCTTATGTTACTTTCAACAAAAGATCATCTAAAAGCAGTGAAAGTTAATATGATAAAACGTAACAGAAAAATCACATCAAATTGAAGTGTCTTATATAATAGCAAGTGTTCTGTGTCTCAAGCAGTGGGTTGGAGTAAATTGAAACTCTGAACATTATCATGGGGGTGGAAAGAGGAGACATAGCTTACAAAGACTGTACTTTTTAGCCTGAGAAATTCAATGCAAGAAGGTCAATCCAGTTTATACAGTCTGCACATTAAAGGCTTAGAACATCACATAATCTAACAATTCAGAAAAATCAGAGTATAAGTCTACTTCAGGAAGCACCATAAGGAAAACAAGACTATATAAATTAAGATCAAATATTCTAACTCTGTCGTCTTGTGTTCATCAAGAGTGAATGCCAGCCTTATTTCATTATCTACAGCCCAACCTAATAATTCCTGATCACATTTTCTATTCCTAAAATGCACTCCATTAACAGCCTTCTTACTAATGAGGCTTTGCTGAATACTTAAGAACACAAAGGTATATCCTGAGTCACTGTATATTTTAAACAGTCAAAAACTCAGTGGAACTAACAGATTTTTTCTTATTATCTCCCTTCAGAAAACTTCCCTCACTGCAGCTAATGGCAGGCAGATTCCTGGCACCAAAAGTGTATGATGTGAACTCCTTTTTTTTTTTTTTCAGCTCCCAAATTACCCTCCGCTGCTTTCAAGCAGTGGATTAGACTAAAATGAAGCTGGACACTATCACAATGGTGGAAAAATATGTGGAAAGTAGCATATACTGCTGCACTGTTTAGGCTAAAAATAAGAAATTGAATGTGCAAATTCTTTCCACAACTATGTGAGATTCCCTGCATCTATTTTATTCATTCTGTAGCTCATGAGTATGTTTTTGCTTATTAAATGCCCAATTAGTTCATATATATTCAGAGGGCTGGACACTATCACAATGGTGGAAAAATATGTGGAAAGTAGCATATACTGCTGCACTGTTTAGGCTAAAAATAAGAAATTGAATGTGCAAATTCTTTCCACAACTATGTGAGATTCCCTGCATCTATTTTATTCATTCTGTAGCTCATGAGTATGTTTTTGCTTATTAAATGCCCAATTAGTTCATATATATTCAGAGGCCAT